>JANBPK010001481.1:0-90277 GCA_027579435.1 Candolleomyces eurysporus
TTCACGATGAAGGCAAATGGACTCCTCAAGGTCAGTCATAGTTCCTAAGCGCCAATAACGATCACGCAGTGCGTTGCCAAGGTTGCTGAGTGACAACGCGCGATCTGGATGAAGGGAGGGTCGAAGTCCGAGCGCTTCACGATGAAGGCAAATGGCCTCTTCAAGATCTGTCACGATTCTTGAGAGCCCATAACGATTCAAGAGTGCGTTACCGACGTTGTTGAGTGACAACGCGCGATCTGGATGAGGCGATGGATGGAGTTCGAGCACTTCACGATTCAGGGAAATGGCCTTCTCAAGGTCCACAAGAGACCCTGTATGCCTGAAGCGACTAAGGGTTACACGACCTAGCGATCGGATCAGCTCCGGTGCGCCAGGGTGAAATCCAAGCGTCTCAAGACACAGCTGGACGGCAGAATCTGATTCGTTGAGTTTGAACGAACTTTGCCCTCGGTTTAAATGAGTCACTGAATGTTGAAGAGCATAACCGGCAGCTGGTTTGCGTTCACTGGCGGAAATGAACGACCCTGGATTGCGCCTACGGAGTGCGAGTTCACACTGGAGACAGAGCAGGAAGAGGCGGACATGATGAGATGGGTGGGCAAAGAATCGATCTGACCGGCTGTGGGTAGTAAGAAAGTCGCGGAGGGAGGTGTGGAAGAGTGTGACAGGCATATCGTCTGTCCCAGGAACTTGAATTATTGTTTGCAAGTTAACCAGGACATTGACTACCTGGTAGGTACTGATTCCCAGGAGTTCCGCAATTCCCGATGTCGGAAGTGGTACCTCGAGAAGAGCGATGGTCGAGGTGATGTCGAGAAAATAGGGGAGATGTTCGGAGCGTGCCAACGTTTGTGTGTAGAGTCCGTCGAGGCCGGGATTCATTTTGAGGGCTAGGGGAAGACGATCCATAGGTGTCGTTTGGTCGTTACTTGCGGTGTTTGATCCCATGATGAATTTATATACTGACGATGCAAAAATGAACGATCCTCCAATATGCTTCACCAACTTCTGTTTGTCGCTGGGGATGGGCCATTCTCCGTGTTCTGAAATGTAGGACCGAATAACAGGATTCCGCCTCCTCTCACTCTCGAAAAGTGTATCCAGGAAGGTGGCGATATCGTCGTCCGAGCAATGATCCACGAGGTCGGTCAAAAGAACCCCAGGGACATCCAGGTGGGATTGGATGTGCTGCTCCACCCTGCTCGTGATGAAAATCCGAAGAGGAACGAGGGGATTGTTGTCAAAGAAAGCGAGCATCCCTTCTATAAGGTCCTGAATCTCCTCCTTATCCTCGCACTCGTCTAGGCCATCGATCACGATGAGGAATGGATGCCCTCCCAACGATCTCATCGGGCTACGTTCCGCAGCGGTTTTGAGCGGTCCATAGACCAGAGACTGCATCTGCATGGCTACGGAGGTGATGGGCACCGGGAAATTCTTCAAGCTTGGGTTGGCCGTCACAGCAGCCCGCACGACAGGGGCCGTTTCTGGAACCACCGCTGCCATTTGATTTGCCAGAGTCGTGGCAAGCCTCCAAATCTTGCTCCTATCTCCCGCATTCCGGAAGAAGAAGAAGCTTGTAACGGGTTTGCCCTGCAATTGAGACTTCCGGCAAACCTCCTGGGATATGGCAGACTTGCCACACCCCACGTACCCGTGCATCCAGAGAACGTGAGGTTCATCGGCGTCCGAAACATTGTTGTCCGTCCAGGTGGTAACATTCCTGATTACTTCGAGCCTGGTTCCTTGAGTACATGCAGAGTCCGGGGGAGATCGTTTGCGATCTCGAGTATGGGATGCATCATCGATGGGCTGAAGGAGTTCATACAGACCTGCATTGCTGTTAGCCCAGATCGCGGAGCCGGTAAGGGTGGTTGAGAGTCGAATGCTTACTCTTATCCTGGCCGGCGTGAATATGAAACCCTCCTTGGACTTGGTATGCGTTCAGCTCCACGTGCGCATTCTGCGACCCTTCCAAGAATTCCATCGGGCGATCTGGGAAGAACAGTCAGTTTAGAGCGTGACTCATCGGAAGAAACAAGCGCCATTGATATCGCACCCACCCTTCAAACTAACGACAACAGGCTTCTAGGAGCGGCTTACAGGAAGGCGTTTGGTTTGTCTCCCAGGATGTCGACGACTGAGGCATGTAAGAGGACAAACACTAGTGGGATAATGAGGTGCACCGCCACTCAGTGCCTTTGATCTATGCCTCCCAACTGGATCGCAGACTTGATGGGAACACGTTGTTTTTTATGCGTACTACATCTCCAGTCTCCAGCCTTCTTGAAGGAGAGAACGGTATCTTTAGGCCGGCATTATTATGTCGTGCCAACTTGGGTAGCAGTCAGTGGGATGTCATGTTGCCCGTTTTATTCAACCCGTACCCTCTTCGATCATGATGAAACCCACTATGAGCACGATGGAATATGACTGCGAGGACGACCGGGACGAATTCTTCGACGCATTATCCATTCCAGAGTCTGATGCCGACTCTTCTTTGTTGGATGGCGAAAATCTCAAGGTGCGCGTACCATTTTCCTTTGTTCCAAGGCCGACTCCCGACTGACTTCTGGCCACAGGAAGATTTTGGCGAAGCCCTCCGGACTGATGCAACTTTTACAGGTAGTCACTACTATTACTCGACTGAGCAATCTGCTCCAAACCCTTGCTTGATAGTCGCTGGCGTCGGGCCCTTGCAGTTCCCTTTGTCCGAAGGTGACGCGAAGCTGATCGCTTCGGTAGCGAGCCCCACGGTACGCGCTGCAGAGGACCAGACTGCGAACAACGTTTGGGAGGTCGGGGCATTGGATCTGATAGTGGAAAGCGCGGCCTGGCAAGGCTACCTGAACAACACCGTCTTGTCCTCCGTCTCTGACGGGCTGGGATTTTACAATTTTACCAATTCGAAAGCTCGAATTGAATTGTCGAAATTGATGCTGATTGGCCCTGGCTCGAGCTCGGAGTAAGTGTATGGTGTCTTCAAGTCCGCTTGTCAGCCGACACTGATCCTCCTTTACCAGTTCTCTCATTCATCGTACACAAGAGTCGGTAAAATTCCTGCGCATCCGGTGTCTCACCCGCTTACAACTTTCTAAATCAAGGGCGGCTCACGCATTCGGCAAACTCGCTGTCTTCCTTCGTTCAGGCTTCGAAGGCGGTCAAATCAGACTCTCGCGTACAGGTAAAAACAATGCTGTCAAGATCGACGTCTCCAGCGCCTCGAAGACCAGCACCACTTCCATTGCTTGGTACAACGACGATGTCGTTTCCAGAATTATGCCAGTTACCTCTGGTTACCAACTCGTTCTCGTATACTGCCTCGTCCATACCGGCTCCCCTTTCACGAAGCCAACTCTACGATACGCAACCGACCGTTCAACTTTCCTCGGACGTGTACTTAGGGGATGGAGGGAAAAAGACTACCAACACCTTCCATCCGTTCCGCTTCTGGTTCTTCCCTTGTCGAAGGCGTATAAACCTCAATCACTCAAGGACGGGGCCGATACCCTCGAAGACTTGGATGCTGAAACGGTCGCCAGTCTTCTCTCAGTTGCCCAGAATCACGGGTTTTCCGTGTGCCTCGCGAATGTTATACCGTCTACTCTCAAAACGGGACAGCAAGGTTATACAGTGTTCAATTTCGTGCGCATTAAGGACGCCTCTGGTCCCGATAGGACCATATACCTCAAGGAGTTTGATATACCGCATGACGTCCTCATCTACAACGAGGTAAATGGGGAAACATACGCAGACTGTAAGTCTATTTTTCCCGGACCGTGTTCTTTAGTAAGTAGCTCATGTTTTGTAGGGTCAGTTTGGACCGGTTTGGTTATATTCCAAGACCATGACGAGTTGGACATCGCTATTTTACACCAAGGCGCTGAACGAACGCTCAAGAGTCTAACCACACGCGAACCAATAAGACCGACCGCTGCAAATCGACAGCTCGCTCGTGCTGCTTTTGAGAGCCTAGGCAAGATCAGTGATGATGGACCGGGTATGAGCGTTATTCTTCTTTCTGTTGTCGAAAACCTGCTCGGTTGCGCAGTCTCCTGGAAAGATGTGAAGCTATGGAACGACGTCCTCCAGTATGCTCATGGGCTACCGCTCCCTCTTGTCTTGTCTGCATGTCGAATGGCCTTCCCGACATTTGGTGCGTCGCTTATGAAAGATAGGTGCGCACTCGCTCAATCCCCCGCTAGTGGGGATGATCGGCAACAGAGTAGCTAACAAGTTTTCCTGTAAAAGCGTCTACGACCTGATTATACGGGTACCCAACCTTGCAGATCGCTTGAAGCTCATCGAAGCCACTGTCCCTTTGCTCCCGAATGACGACGCTGGCCTCAGCTGGGCGAATGGTGTGGTGGACGTTGTTCTCTCCTCTTATTGTGACGCAAAAGTCGAAGACATACCTATTTTGCTTGACCTTGCCGCCCAACACGGGCTTGCACTCATTCACGAAAAGTCTGCATTCTTCTTTGTTCTGTTCACGTCCAGGTTCTGATTTCGCTCATTCGTCAAGGGTCATCTCGAACGTATCCGAGTCGGCCGTGCCATCATCGGATGCTCTTAGCTTTTTGCTTGAGTTAGCGAAGGAAATACATCGGAATTTAGATGCATTTTCCGCTCCTTCTAAACGAACGGGTAGACGTCACGCTCCAACTCCAGTGGGCAAGATCGTTCGCTCCTGTCTGACGGCAGTCATTTCGATTTTTTTNAAAGGGTTTCAAGCTCAAGCTCCCCGAAGACGTTCCTCGCATTAAAGAGCGTGATGAAGACCAATCGTGCACCTCAAGCCTAGAATCAGCCTTCAACGTTGACCAGCTTTGCGAGATCATTGAGCTTTGCTTGATCGTCAACGACTCCGTCCCGTGTCAGTTATTATTGAACTCTATCCGTGAATTGCTGGCTTCAGTGGGTGGCATCAAGAGTGGGCCCAGCGCCGAAGAATTCTTCAACCAGACTTATCTGCCTCTAATCTCGCGGTTAAATCAGTTATTCCAGAACAGTGGCATCAATATTACAGCGGAGCCCTTTGAATTGTTCTTCAAGGTCGCCATCTCCGTCTACCTTGCTTACGTTTTCCAACTATCAGAAAAGCCTCCGCAAGTACCTATTAAGCGCATCGAAATCGGTTGCGAAAACATCGAGGACTGCTATCCCTGCCAAGCCTTGGAAGCCTTCGTCAACAGCCGTTGGACTGAGCACCGGTTCGAGATGGACAAGATCCGTCGTACGCACGTGGAGCGGCAAATTGACATCTTCTTGAGAGTCAATGAGCACATCCTACCAAATGGTTCTCTCACACGCGAAACGCTCAAACATAGCAATCCGCACGTACTCGTTGTGAAGAAGAATCTGCGGCTTCTTCAAGTTCCTGATCATGAAGAGATCAAACGGGAGGTGAAATCGAAGACGGTGTATGAGTTTCTGAAGAGTTTCGGTAGAGACGGAATGCTTGAAAATGCCGAGAAGATTATGGAGAATAGGTGGAATGATATTGTCAAGGCTTGTAAGGGTGGAGAGCCATTTCAGTTTACCTCGGAACCGAAGCCGGAGGAAGACAGAGCGAAGGGAAAGGGAAAGGAAAAGGTGGATGTTGGGACGCGAAGAAGGTCTAGTTCTTGCTCTTCGGGTTTGAAGGTCAAGAAGGAGGTTAGCTGGACCGGTGGGAAAAGGAAATCTAGTACGAGCGCTTCGAGGATGAGCTCGAGGCTGGAGGAGGATGACTGATCAGTGAGCTCCGAATCAAGATGGTGTGGCTGAAACGCGAGCGGTTGTATGCTGTATGAACCTAAATGCGATAAGCCCTGGACCTAGCCGATAGATACAAACCAAATGCGTCTAACAGCGACCGAATGTGAGTAACAGAGCGGCCGTCACCGCCCTGCTGAGGCCGGACTGACCTCGCGGTCCCGTCGATATACGTGAGCCGCGCTGACTGCCACGGAGTAGTGATTGAAATTTTCTTGGTGAATGTAATGGCGCCGGATGAACAAACAATACGAGTCTCAATCAGGGTTCGCGATGTGTGCCGAGCTGGAAGGTATCCAAGCCAATTGTTTGGCCAGGGCAATTGATCCAAACATTTAGCTCAACAATTTGCTTGATCTATGCGTAGACAACGCGCACAAGCGTGATGCCCTCCCAGCGACCACGGCCAACCCCTTTTTCGAACAATTTCCTGGTCCGTGCGCTGGCTAGCTCCGCTTCTCTTCGACGCGACATAGCTCGGATGGAGGACTCACGCCGATGAGCTTCTCGAAGACTGATCTTCATTACACCCATCAAGAGGAACCCCGTTGGTGGAGCAATAGGCAATCCACAAGCCGGCTCATCGAACTATCATATCTCTGAACCAGAGGAGGGAGGCTTTATTTAACAACAACCAGGTCTATCCTACCAAGCGAAGGACGCGCCACGGTGCGACGGTGCTATTGACGTCCGGATGAACACTTTGATCAGAATGTGTCCAGCTTCGAATCGCATGACGCTACATACATGGACCGCCTTCTAGAAGTGTTTCGGTGATTCTGATTGCTCGAACCCAGAACAACATCAAGTGGTCCAGGCAGAATTCCCATTTTTGTAGCTTCATGAACATCATGATTAATTTTCACTTGACGATCTAATTCATGGAGCACAGGTAACCATGTTTGATGTACTTCGAAGCTGTTACAAGCAAGCGTCATCTTGCGAATCTTTCCGTTTGGATTGTTCATGGATATACTAATGTCTGGTAGCCACAAGTTCAGTTGTCATGAAGAGATTCCACCTGATGGGTCTCGTGGAGCACGGGACCCAACTCAGGTGAACGAAGAAGCTGGGTGATTGCACATCTTTTGTCCTGAAACGCGCGCGACAGTTTAAGTGTGTATTGTAGGATATGGAGCTGGGATCGTACTATAGTTTGCTTGTACCGTAGTAAACCCAGCGGTCAGCAATCAGACCCAGTTCGGTTCATGACTGTGACTGTGACTGTGACTGTGACTTGCTCCGTGGTCACAAGTTTAACTAGCGATCTCATAGCCAGTGCTATATCCGCTCAGTCATCAGGATTCGGATGAAAGGTCTCAACCGCTACTTTTACTTGTATATTGGTTTCCATGGGTCACGTCCTAGGCTTGCCACCTAGCGCATGAATAACGCATTCGTGACTCTGTATGCTAAGGAGAACGAGAAGGGCACATTCAAGCATTCTTCAGCGGCCGCCTATTGCTTGAACATCTCGACACCACTCATCGATCTCCCTGATAGAACCCATGTAACAGGTACGGACGACATCGACTCGTACGGGTAATGGTTATTCCCATCAACCGTTCTGTTTCTCTGGTGTACTGGTTAAGTGGAGGGTGTATGAGCGGATTCCACGGTGGCTCAACTCGATAGTGCTGTTGCTGCCCCAATTGACCCTCAGTCAAGATCAATCGCAGCTAAACCCTTTTCAGGGATATCAGGTCTTCCTTGTAGCCCATCCACATGCATCTAAAGAAGCAAGCTTGGGCTCCAAGCTCGAGTTAGAATTCACGGCTTCTTCACCTTTTCTCGGGCTCAAGAATGTTCTGTTACTAACCAGTCTCCGTTCGAGATGTTTCTCTAAAGTATAGGAAAGAACCTGACGGGCGGAGATGTATACATACTGCAATGAACGATACCTTCAAGTTGATCTTCGACAATATCGTCTAAGGAAGAGAAGCGTGATATATCCTCACATCTTGACCGGCTCGTTGGCTTGACTGCCATGATAAGGTTTTCATATCATTGTGTATCATGATAATCGGTAAACTTTAACTTCGATGTGTTAGTAGATAGCTCCGAGGTTTACGGGCTCGGGTACGTAGAGCACCGTTGCCTTTCCTCGATCTCAGAACCTGTCACCGTGAAAACTCCTTCTTGCTAACCTTGAGCCTCCCTTGGTCGACATCTACCAGAATCTCATTTTTTCTTCCTCATCTAATTCTGTAAGTCAGTTAAACCATTAGTAAAAAGGTCTAGAAATTGTCATGCGCCAGCTGGACCGTATACCCGAAGTATTGGGTACCAGCGAAGTTAAGTAAGAGACCAAGAGAAGCAACCGCCGGCGGACTGTGACCGCAACTCAAGTTAGACGCCATGGGCGCTAATTCCCAATCCGGCGCCCACACTGGAGATATCTATCTATCATAGAAGTAAGCAGCGACGTTGGAAGTCTGATAGGGAGCACTCATCTGAGAGTACATTTATTTCCCCGGGGTGTTGCGTGGATGGCACCCCTACTCTTGGGATCTCAGAAGCCCAAATATGTATCCTTGCGTGCATGTGGCTTTTGGTGGTAGTAATACATTGGCAAAGAGCTAGGGTATAAAGAGAGAGGAAGCTACTGTAAATATCCAGCGCCAAAAAANGACCTGGGCTTGACTCCCGTCATTTACTTGTTACAATGGCCTTGTGTGTGTGAGTAAGTTAAAAGATCGGAAGGGGCCACTTAAACTGACTACCGACCCCCAGGTTGGGTACGGGGGACTCCGGCCCCTGTAGCCCAACGCGGTCTTCTTCTAGATTTCTGCTGCAGTGGCTGCGGTCGGAGCAGCTATACATGCTCCTGCGCATCAGAAGGCACCCAGCTCATTCCTGTGATGATCATGATGAAAGAGAAGGAATCAGTTACTTTTCTCGGAATGGCCTGTCGAAGAGCTGAAGCGCGTGCATCTTTTGTATTTAAGTTCAATCAGTAAAAGGCGATAGGACTACTTGGGGAGAAACTGTGAGATGATCAAAGACTGTTAGCATGGTTGAACTGCATCACGCCGCGTATTAGAGCCTTTTTGGTTATCACCACTGCAAGGGCACCAATAGACATACAAATGTAATCACATGGTACTATGTGTTTGTGAAACAATCTTTTGGGATAACTTCACCGCCATGTTCACTGAACCATATATATTTAGGCGAGCCTGAGTGATAGGAAATCCTCAGAGCTCCCTCCTCCTCCTTGAAAGAAGAGATGGCTACCCTCCTGCGCAATGCCGTTTCCTTCTTCGAGCAGTTCAACGATGCTTTTCCTACCATCGTTTCCTCTGCTACGCTTTGCACCTTCCCCGCACTCCTTGCATACCTTTTTCTTGCCTACTACGGCACTGTCCGTGAATCAGAGAAGCCCAGTGCGATTCCTGTCCCTGCCGTGGAATCTTGGATACCTTGGATTGGCAAGAGTGTGCAGCTCATGCACGATCCTCTCACCTTCATCGTCGAGTCAAGGTTTGTAGTCCCTACTGAAAAGTTCTACATTGCTTCTAATGCCTGTGTCCAGGAGAAAGTATGGTCCTTTGTTCGAGATGACCACATGGGGCTCTAATCTCATTGTTGCTACTGATCCCGGCATGCTGATGTCGCTGGAGCACCAATGCAAGGATTTAAACCCGTCAACGTCTCGCGTCGATGCGTTTAGAGCCTTGACTGGCATTCATGACTCCGAACGTATGACTGAGGTCATGGGCACCCGTATCATGCCTGTCTCCTCCAAGATCCTTTCGCCTTCCGGAACGTTGAAGTCTGGACTCATGGAGGCTTTCAACGAGCGGCTCATGCATGACTTCGATGTCTTGACCGTTGATTTGAAGACGAACGGCCCCAAGACAATGCGACTTTCTGACTTTATTTCCTACCACCTTTTCTGCGCTTCCACCAACTCCCTGTTTGGTCCCACATTCCCTTTCAACTCTTACCCACACTATGCGATCATTTCCTCCAGTATTCAAATCCTCCACTCTCCCATGGCCAACTGGCCCTTCGTCGCACGCAAGGCCCGCCGTGCCCGCCAGGGTATGATTGACGCCCTCATCAAGTACACCGAGGACTGGTGGCATAACGGCGGTCAAATCGAAGGCGTTAGCCAACTCGTCGGCCAGTCCCTTATTATCATGAAAGAAGAGAAACTTTCCATTGAAGAAGCTGCCGGCAGTCTTTTGATTAGTCTCTGGGGTGCCTTGTTCAACGTGTCGGCCATGACCTACTGGCTCACTGCTCAACTCCTAGTTGAGGAGAAGATCTACAGCAGCCTCCAAAAAGAAGCGATCGACAAGCACTATATGGAGGCTCCGCTTCTCGAGTCCGCTGCCCTCGAAACCCTTCGCACTGGATCAGTGCCACCGCCAACGCGTTCCGTCGATGTCGATGCCAAAATTGTCGTCGATGGCAAGCGTTACTTCTTCCAAAAGGGCTCGCGGATCATTTCGGAAATGTCGGGTTATCACTATAATCCCGACGTATACGCGGACCCACACTCTTTCAAGCTTGAGCGATTCTTTGATGAGTCTCTTCCTCGGCCCAAGCCGTTCGGTGAAGGTCATCACTTCGTAAGTCCTATTCAACTGTGCCACATGATTCTTTTCTGATTATTTCCCATCCTCAGTGCCGAGGAATGCATCTCGCCAAGTTGGAAATCAAGTCTTTCATCTCTCACACTCTGAAGCACTTCAATCTCAAGGTCGTTGGACTGAAGGAGCTCCCCAAGCTAAAACGCGCCGGACTTATTCCGGATGTTCTGGGATCAGACAACATCACACTCGAAATTAGCCTTTGCGACTAGGACTGCGCCGAAGTAGGGTAGGAGATATACCTTGATAACTTGTTACATTAGTATTCCGGTTTGTTCTTCCGCTGAAGTCGCCATTCCAATCCTCTAGATTCGTTAATTTATTATTCTTGTGTATCAACAGATGTAAATGTATCGATCACTCCTTGGATCTTACATTCTCAACCGATTCAATATTGTAACTTGCTGCGCTTGAATCATCTGCGTACGGAAGCTGTTAAACTAATACGTAAACGCTATATGGAACTGGTATTTCTAGATCTGGCGACAAAACCAGACGCGGAGATTAAGTGCACTGATGTCCAAACCATGTTCGCGATGTGATGTCTTTCACTGATATTTCTAGATAGGTCAATACGCTTGTCAGAGTAATTATCTTCTGATTCTCAATTACAGTCAACGTGGCGAAGAAAGGGTTGTTGGAGATTTCCTAAGTCAGACTGTTGAATGTGGACTTCAGTTGAGGTGAAATGGCACGCTAGGATACTACTAAGGAGATATAAGAAGTGGACGTAGTTGTATTACTAAAATCGTCATTTGCTTGCTACGATGCCCGGTGGCTCCCCGCGGTACTCTTCTCAATTGCGGTGGTTGCAGTTGAGGCAGCTTCTATCCCTCAACCTCTCAGTAGGAACAACTTATACAACGGTTTTGTCAACATTTCTGTTTTCGTTGCTATGAAACTATCTCCCTCCCCCAAACTTCCAACTCGAGTAGCTGGTAAGTCGTCAATACTAATTATTTAGCTGGGGCACCAGATGAAAATGTTGAATTGCAAGGCTAAGGTAGCACTGTAGCTCTGACCTATCAGCTGGTGTGCGGTATCCACCGAAGCTCTCACTACGATCTCGTCCGCACCGGCTCCACTTTCCCAGAGCCAACTCTACGATACGCGACCGACCGTCCCGATTCCCTCGGACGTGTTCTTAGGAGATGGAAAGAAGGAGACTAAGAACACCATCTATCCCTCGAAGAATTAGATACAGAAACGTTCGACAGCCTTCTCGCACTTGCGCAGAATCACGGATTGTCAGTGACCCTTGCCGCGAAGGTTTTGCCGTCTTCTCCGGAGGCGGAACAGCAAAACCATACAGTGCTCGATTTCGTGCACATCTGATACTAGTGGGACGTTATACCTCGGCAATTTTGATATACTAGATGATGTTTTTACGGTTTAGAATCTGAACACACGCACAACGTTAAATCCAACCGCTACAAATAGACAGCTCGATCGTTTGACACCATTCACTTGCTCCATCGTCCTTGTCATCAAGTGGTTGGTGCAACATCCGCCATGAATGTCACAGCCAGTGTTATATCCGGTCAGTTGTCAATATTCGGATGGAATTCTCAACCGCCACGTTTACTCGTTTCTGGCACCTTGCCTCCTGGGCATGCCTAGAGAATGAAGGGAACATACAAATACTGCTTCAACCGCCACCTTTTGCTTCAATATCTCGACGCCATTAATTCCTCTCATTCATAGGATAGATGTGACAGGTACGGGCGACATCGACTTGTAAAATCGATATTGCTACAAGGGCGAGGCCACGGGTTGTCTTGCGGCACTCAGCAACACCCTGAGTCGTCGTCCCGATGTACTGGCTTTCGACGGCTCTTCTACTCCTTGCCGCGGCTTCCGCACCATAACCGTCATCACTGCTCCAGTTGACCCTTGGCCGAGATCAAATTGCAGCGATACCCCTTCCAGGGATGCTAGGTAGTCCTCCTTGTAGCCCATCCATATGCATGAGTCCGAGGGCAAAAGTTCGGGTTCCAAACTCATGTTCGAATTCACGGGTGATTTCCCCCGAAGTCGAGGGAAGAGCCCGAATTTCGCGCAGAGATAGAAACCAAGATCTAGCTAAAGAAGCTCTATAATCATTGCAACAAACGATATCTTCAAGTTGAACTTCTATGATCTTCCCTAAAGGTAGGGAAGCGTGATAATCGCTTGCTATTTGACCAGCTTGTTGGCTTGGCTGTCACAGTAAGGTTTTCTTATCATTCTGTGTCTTGATAATCAGTATTGTTTGACTCCAATCTCTGAAGCGTCAAACACGAGGATTGGGCGATAAAAGCCAAACAAATGGCAGGATGTGACTATAGTCAATTTAGATGCCCTGACGTTGTTTGTACTATCTGGCCATCCAAAGACAGCAAAGTTTCAGAGTACAGATTACGCCAAGTTCCGTTCATATCGTTCTCCACTGGTTTCAAAACTCTATTGCTGCTCACGTCCGGCGTGTGTCCTACAGACAGGCAAGAATTGCCTCCGGCTTTGGTCCTGCACGATGTCTTCATAGAAAGCAATGAGGAGATATAGTGGAGGCAAGATATCATCGAACATTCAATTGAGGATGTCTTTCCGAATGGTTCATCAAGAAGAGAACAAACTTGAGGCTTGGCTTTGATACGGTCATTTGATGATCCCAGAAACTACAAACGTGTGTGTTTGGTACCCAATAGTAATAAGAGACAATGCGGCAAGCTGTGCAAAGCTGTAAAATGTTAAGCTCCGAAGCACAAGATACCTTTTCAGACGTATTCACTAGGATCGACTCCGGTAACCTTGTGGCTCACGATTTTCTCGTCGATTGCTGTAGCTGCGGTTGGAGCGGCTCTTGTTCCCGAACTCCTCGGTATGCATACTCACCGCCTTCGAGCATCTCTGATCATTACATTGGTGTAGGTGTGCCTTCTCCAGCCAAACTCCCAGCTCGAGAGGGTGCATAGGTCGCAATCGCCGGCCGCCAAAGGAAATAGCTGATCTCCCCACAATAGTCGTATGTAGTGACTTGTTCGCAGTTTACGACCCTTACGATCCTGATTGGCTTTTCAGCATTAGATCCTTGGGAACTAACACCGCCTGTAACGATATACTACAAGTCTTCACTTAACCAGCTGCTTCCATATAACCCATACTTTGAGATACTTCCAAAGAATTCTCTCAACGTGGAAGTAGCCAGTCGTCATCTTGCGACGAGTCTCATGTTACCGCACCACATACCGCCCTGCTTGATTGACACCCGGCACTCGACGAAAAACTCTCAGCTGATAGCTAATTAGTCGAAATATTGGGTGAAATTATGCAATGAGCTAATATAATGCTCTTGGGTAACCCTCTGTCCGGAGAAGCTTCTGCCAGCGGGACTGTGGCCGCAACTCAAGCTAAACGCCATGGGCGCCAATTACCCAATCCAGCTACTGCGCCTGAGATCCAAGCCAAAGGATAAGCTCAGTCCCATCTCATGGCATCTTTTAGCTGGCCTAAATCTCTGTAAATGAATCAAGCCTATTCCTTCTCCGAGCTGTGGCAAAAGAGCGAGGGACTATGCACTCAACTGTATCTTTATCACAACGGACGATCAAATCGCACCTTTGGTCTGATAATCGTTGGGGGGCATGGTTCACGGCGTTATATAACGTGCAATGTATTGGCCTCTAACTAAGAGATCCAGCGCGAATCAAACTTAGCTTGTTCCGAGGCATTTTTGACTCGGGTGCTACGGGGGGTCGATGCGTGCCAAGACGGTGCTTCCGGCATGTGCAGCCATCACTCCGGCCGCTGATTCCGGTCAAAAATGCCTCGGTACTTGCCGTGCGAAGCATGATCGGCCACTTCACACAGGTCTCTATCATGGAAGTAAGCAGTTACGTTGGAAGATTGATAGGGAGCATTCCTTTGAGGGTACATTTCCCCGAGGTTGTTAGGTCGATGGCGCGCTCAATCTGGGGATCTCGGGGGCCCAGATATGTATATCTACGTGCATGTGCCTTGTAGTGGTAAGAAGACCTTGGCATGCAGCTAGGGGTATAAGGAGGGAGAGAGCCACTGTACTGAATATCCAGCTCCAAAACAGGCTGCCTTAAGACCTCTTTACTATTCCTACGATTGTCATTTACTTTCTACGATGACCCTGTGGTTCACCGTTGTCTTCCTTTCAGTCGCTGCTGCGGTAACTGCAGTGGGAGCAGCTCCTGCCCCTCACCCCATCGGTAGGAACAACTCGCATAACATCTTTGTGAACAATTCTGATTTTTCGTTGCTATAAAAATGTCTTCCTCACCCAAACTTACCAATTCAAGCAGCTGGTAAGTCTTCAATACTCCAATTTTTATATTCATACCAAGTCTCGCTTCTTGCAGTTCCACAAAAGGAAGGAGGTTGCCCTCCCAGGATTTGCGCCTGAACAGTTCCCGGAAGGCTGTTATCCACTGAATCCTAGGAGAGCCAACACCGATTGATACAGCCACTAGCTTTACAAGATTTCACTCATTCATGTGTTCTCGGCTCTTTCCCCGCCCTAGCCCTGTATTTCGAAATACCAAAGATTGTTTTATTTTATACTTTCCCGTCTTCCTTCAAGAATGCTAGTACTATACCCACACCAGCGCCTACTACTTTGAAGAGGCTTCTCCGTTGTTGTTCGCGCGAGAGAAAGAAACGAGGATACAGGTGAGCAGCAAAATTTACTCTTTGCCTCAAAACGAGAGGCTTGGGGCGCCACGGTGAACAACCGGCGACTGGATGGTGGACGGAAGAGGCGTGCTTCGAAAAACAAGCCACTGGAAAGAGTTCAGTGTGTAGAGGAGGCGAGAGCAGATGAAAGAAGTAAGAAGTGCGATATGTGGTCGAGAAGCAATAACCAAACTGTACGGTATACCGGTTGCGCCTTGGTTGCGCCAGTGTGTGAGTTCGTTTTCGCGCAAAGCTCACACGGCCTAGTCGGAGTTCAGAAGTCGATTATTTGGCCGGGGCACTCGATCCAAACATTGAATAATGTGCACTTTCTCTTACACCTCGCGGTCCACCAACGACGTCAATATCATCTGTTGCTATTTCCTAGAAAAGCGAACCCGAATATGTGCTTATAGTGCACGAGAAAAGCTCCATATCCCCGACCCTTCTCTGACCCAGATTTCTCGTACATATCCCACTATCTGCTGCGGAGGAGCCAAGGTTACTTACCTCCCCCAGCAGCTAATTGGACATCTCCTATTCCTGCCTTCATTCGAGGTAGTAGTACGCCGAATTCGGGCCAAACGGATAGGATCTCGTCATTCACCGCAATCGGTAGGATTCCGCCCCCTCGTCTCATTAGTATATGGAACTTTCAACTGACAGTCGCCGCACCAGTAGGAATCAGGAACTGCGGAACGATGTCTATTGTCGACGTGAATCCGAATCGCGTTTGACTTGCAGGTTCCTGAGGTCCATCTTTGTTTGACTCCCGTCAGGGCACGCTACGGGAGAAGAGCAAGAGGTTCTCTAGCGTTGCTGTGTTCTTCGACAACGCCTTCTCTCCTTGTCAACTGAAACCACGTTGGTTACAAGTTCACCATATGCCAGTGCTACACCCGCTGAGTCGCGAACATCCGGATGGAAAAAATTACGACGTTTGCGTGTCTCGTTCCTGACGCGTCGCGTTATGGGCTTCAGCATGCATGAACGGCTTGCTATGTAATATAAGAAGGAGGGGAAGGCGAAAGATCTCGACGCCATTCGTCCTGCTATCCATCCATCCGTTCATCCACGGTTATTGATTAATTGTCGCGATGCTGGCACGCATCCTCCCACCGATTATCCTGGCCCTTCACCTCGTCCAAGGATGCCACACCGCAGGCGACTCCGTAGCCTTCCCCTTCTCGCCCGACTTCAACATCGAGAAAGTCACCCAGCTCGCTCAGACCCTCCCATCCCATTCCTGGGAGTTCGGGACTACGGCTGAAGCACTTCTCGAGCTGTATAACCCCGAATACGCAGTGTTTGGTGACGCTCCTTTCCTCGTACCCACTCTCAAGAAGGAGGAGGTCAAGGGTTTGGCGTACGCTGCGAGCAAGATCAAGCTCGGGGGCAAGGGCTCGGACGGACTAGTGAACGGAAACGGGGCTGTGGGTGATCCGGCGAGTCTGGGTGTGAGCGCCGTTTTACTTGGGAGGGAGGATGGGAGGTATATGGACGCTGCGAAGCAGACTGTAGGCTACCTCACTGGGAGCATGAGGAGGTGGTGGAATGGCGCTATCTCGCATCGGAGGGACGTGACTGAGTTATGGTAAGGTTTCTTCGGTTCTTGGTTATGACAAACGAGCTAATGAGCCATAATGTACCCAGGGCGGACTTTATTTACATGGCACCTCCCTTCCTCGCCTACTACGCAGCGCACACTCAGAACGCAACTCTCCTCCTCGAGAGTGTGAACCAGTGCCGATGGTATAGGCAAGTCCTCCGCGCCAACACTACGGCGGCGTACAAAGGCACCTGGCACCACATTATCGGTCCTCAGAGCCCCGACTGGGGCCTCTGGTCGACCTCGAACGCGTGGGCAGCAGCTGGCATGGCGCGCGTCCTCGCCGTCATCATTAAATCGCCCTTCGCCAAAACCCTGCCATGGAGAGACCAAGCCGCTACGGACCTGAATTGGTACATCAGGGAGATCATCGAAGGGGCGATGGGTGCACCGCTCGATAAGGGTCTCCTTAGGAATTATGTGGACGATGCCAGTTGGTTCGGGGAGGTCTCGGGGAGTGCTTTGTTGGCGGCTACGACGTATAGGATGATGGTGTTGAGGCCGAAGACGTTTGAGGATCCGAAGTATGCGAAGTGGGCGGACGGGATTAGGAAGACGCTTGCGGGGGNTGGATGCGCAGGGGAGGAGGTATGTTGGTGAGGAGACGGGGGTGGTCGCGCCGGCTGTCAATCCGCTCAATTGGAGGGATAGGAATCCCGTGAGGACGGGGAGTCCGGAGGGCCAGGCGTTTGTGGTGCTTATGTATGCTGCGTGGAGGGATTGTGTATTGAAGAAGATATGTAAGAGAGTTTAGGATAGTCATATACTTGGTCGATATTTTATTTAAAAAATATATGAAATCAGTGTGGAGTAGCAGGGTTCGAACTGAGGACTTGGGGGGGNCCGGCGTTGATCTCGTTGCCGTTGCCGGCGATGGTGATGTTGACACTGACAGCGCTCGTTTCAGAACTCTCATTAC
The DNA here is from genome assembly GCA_027579435.1 of Candolleomyces eurysporus. Lineage (NCBI taxonomy): Eukaryota > Fungi > Basidiomycota > Agaricomycetes > Agaricales > Psathyrellaceae > Candolleomyces > Candolleomyces eurysporus. The sequence continues at coordinate 17,570 of JANBPK010001481.1, forward strand.
CCCACTCTCATTGTACTTCTAAAGAATAATATTAACTGATACCTCTAGGTTTGACCCCGAGAGTCTCCATTGCCATGTTATTCTTGAAGAAGTCGTTGGTCGACAGAGTATGTGACACGCTCGCCTCAGGTTCGACTGATTTTCAACAGCGCTTCATCAGAATAAGGAATCGTCGACGATCGTTTGAACCTCCAACTGTACGGAAGAAGTCAAGAAAGCTTTTGACCCCAGCTTCTTTCAATCAACAATGCTCTCCTCCTCGGCTCTCGGTTCCCTCGGGACGCTGCCGGTCTGAGGTCAGATTGCAGTTCCTTGTCTGGGAGGCGGACTGCTGTTTATGGTTCCCGTATGCTGGGGGCAGCAATGGGCCTCGATGCTGAGCACCTCGATGAGGACGGGTGCTGAGGCCTGGCCTATGCAAAGACCACAGGGGCGATGTGCTGGAAAGCCCGTGTCGAGGAAACAAGAAAGGGAGAAGACTGGAAATGGCTTTTTCTATTCATTTTGGGGGGATCATGAAAAAACGTGGAACGGTGACAAGCGTTGATGCTGGATGTGCGCACAGTTAATTCTGGGGCAACCCCACCCTCTCCTCGACGTCTTTTTTTCTTTCTTCCCCCTGCCATCACTATCTCCCCTCCATCGTCGTCGCTGTTGGTTTCGTGCTCGTCCCTGTGCCAGTCGACGACACCGCCGCGCCCTTGAACCCTTTGTCTGTCGAGACAAAACGTGCATTCCTGGTGTGGTCGCTCGGACCTCTAGCGGTCTTGTCTCGGACCTTGTGTTTATTCGACGTTTTCGAACAAGACGCGCAGCAGTGAGGGACCAAAAGGTGAGCGAACTATATAGGGACCGATTGGCTCGGGTACTTATGCTTTGCTCTATTACCTCTTAGACCTTGATCCTACGTCTTCGAGGTCGTTGAACTCGCGTTAGACGGTGCCCTCGCTGTTTGACTGCTTCCTCTTTCCCAGAATCCCTCTGCTTTTCTTGTGGCGACCCCACACAACGGATTTCCGCCGACACAAGAGCGGCATTTCAACCTCCGTTCGTATTTCTTATTTTTGCAAAAATATTTTCTGTCTCAGTGCGGCTCTCTTACCAGAACCACCACCTCCCCCACAACGCCCAGTGAAGACCTCCACCTATTTCTACCCAGATACCACTAGCCCCGCCATTGTCCAAACGTCTATCAGATACACCCCCTTCCTGCTTGTGGTCCCTAGCACATTGCCAGTTAAACGCCCACACGTTAGCAGTCAACTACAGGCGATTCTGTACCCCGCCAAGCCCTTGCGAGCTTTAACTCGTCGGAGAGCAATTTAGCTTTCTGGTTGGTTTAGAAGTATGAACACGCCGCCTCGCTCGCCTTCTCCCCCCTCCTCCTCCTCGTCTTCCACCACCAAGCCTAGGCGGAGCGGCGGAAACACGCCCACAGAGCTAGGACCATCTAACGACGACGGCCCTGGAAACACGCCAAGTGCTAGTCAAGCCATGGCGAGCCCGCCTAACGAGCCCTCCCACGCCGGTCCCGATACCGCCACTGCCACTGTGCCATCCAACGCGGAGGACGTTACAGTCCGCGTGGATAACGCTTCTGGCGTTGGCCTGGTGGTAGACTTGGACGACGTCTATCTGGATGGCGAGCAAGATCAGGAAGCCGCGTCGACCCATTCGGCTTCTAGCGAGGATGTGGAAATCTACCTGAACGACTTGGGAATGGATGCCTCTGGAGCTTCTGGCAGGGTATTTGGTATTCAAATGGCTGGTATGTCGTTCAATCGCTCTTTTCCTTTTCGTTTGCTTTGGTCGCTTTCATCTTATCTTATCGCCCGGTTACTTGGTATATCGCCGGTTATGACTCCCTGTTCCTGTCCTTTTGTTGGGCGCCCTTTCCTCTTTCATGAGTATCCGCGATGGCCGTCCACATGCCCACCCAAGGCTCTCTTATTTTCCCCTGCATTTTATGGTGCTCTGCTCGTTTCGATGATTATTCCGAGTCGGCGGTGCACCCTTAATTATGTCGCCGTGCATATTTGTGTGCAACGGCATATGGAAGCATTGAAGGCGGATGCATACATGTTTGGCCATTGAAGTCGATGGACATACATTTAGAGAGGCGCTGACCATTTTTTTCTGTCCTTTCCCCCTCCCCTTGCCTTTCTACGACCCAAACACTCCCTTGCACACCCTTACCGGCCTATCTATCTAAACCCAACACTAACCTGTTCTACTTTAGACGAACCGTCTGCAGCAAACTCACCTATCGCTCCCTCTGGTGGACGCGCGTTCACTTCGCCTCGCCAGGACTCTATCCCAATCAATCAAGAAGCATCTAGTACCCCTTCGGTTCCTCCATTGCTCGCACCGAGTCATTGGAACCTGCATACTACGGAGCTTTGCACCAATACCCAAAACGCGACCAAGGGCACAACTACTAGTACCCTCACCAGCAGCACTACTCCGGATTCACCTACCAACGCCGGTCCCACTACCACTACCACAACTATCGACACCGATTCTGGTCCAAGCCTGTCGGCTAGGTCTACGTCAACACCTACGTTACAGCCCAGTCAACAGCTCGACTCACTCGAACTTCGCAGTCAATTACTGTCCCCTGTCACTGTTGTCGATTCCCCGCGCGCCCCGCCTGTTACGAAGATGAGCACCGTTCCGCTGCCTGACATGGATGATCATGACGATCCCACCACTTTGTTGCCGAGGTCTATGGAGCAGATGGATATTCGAGAAGCCGAGGCAGAACTGAAGAGGAGCCCGCAAGATAAGGCAAGGATGAGAGGGCTGTCTGTTGCGAGTGGCGGTATGAAGGGGACTGGTGTGTCTTTTGGTTCCACGCCTCCGCCGGTCTCTCCACTCCCTGCTCTTCCAGGGCCTCCTCCCACCACTGCGCCACCCAACATGTCTTCGTTCCCCTCTGCTTCGTCGTCTTTTGGCCAACAGAATCATTTCGAGTCACACTCCGGTACCCCCTCGAGGACTGGATCTATCCCGTCTACTCCAACCATTGGGGGTGTTATGCAGTCGACGACGAGCTATACACAGAGTCAGCCCTTGCCACAGCTCCCCACCTTTGCGCCTGCATTGAGTGTTATCAACGAAGGAGCGAAGGATGATTTTCACCTGGATGTCATCGGAGTTGGCAACGAGGATCGAATGACGGAGTATGGCGTGTATGCTGGAGAAGGGGAGGACTTGCAGATGAACAGAGCGGAGACTCAGTATCGGCCACAGCAACGACAGTCGAACAACAGCTCCTCGAACGTTACCATCTTACCGATGTACCAGCAGTACGGGGGGATCACTGTTTCGAATTCGGTCGTCTCATTCACCAACAACGATTCTTCTACCACGGGCCACTCGACCACTCCCCCGTCTTCCTCAGCTTCCAGCCCCGAACATGCCGGAGGCTTACCTTTGAACGAGCAGCAAAAGACGCCCAACGTTTATATTAACGGGTTGCCGCCTCATTTCCCCGAGGAACAGTTGCACGCCTTGGCTTCGCCGTTTGGGGAGGTCAAGAGTGTCAGGACGTTTACGAGGCATGTTAGGGATAGCGAGAGTGGCTATGGTTTCGTCTTGTGAGTTCTCCCTAGTTTCTGCCTTTACATGGTGATTGCTCACGCTTTTTTTAGATTCGAGACTGTTGAAGCGGCCGAGAGATGTATCATCGCTTTGAGGCGATATAGAAATCTGCATCCTACCTTTTCTAAGGTTTGTCGTCTTACTGCTTTCTCTTTCGTTTCACAGGCTGACGAAGCAACGTGTAGCAAATTCACAAGATTCCTGGAACTATTTATGCCCAGGTCAACACGAACATGCAAGGTTCCGATGAGGACACGTCTGGTTATCATTGGGATGGGAGCAATGTGGTCGATGATGAAGAAGCGTCGTTCAAGGCGAGGATGGAGGCCCTCGCGGATCCGACGAGCACAAACTTGTACATGGAGGGACTGCCTTTGAGTATGGACGAACCCGTACGTCTTTTGCGCCTTTTTTTTTTATCTTTTTGTTGACGTGATGGCGTGTCCAGACTCTTTCTGCGCTTGTTACGCCTCACCGTGTGGTTAGCAGCCGGTTCTTCCAGACGAGGTTGAGTAATCCGCCGAGGATTATTGCGTTTGTCAGGTATGTGTCATTGATTACGACTTTGGAGTGTTCATTGACGTTCTTTCACTCGTCTAGATTGGATACGAGACTCGGAGCTGAAGAAGTCATTGAGAAATTGCATGGGAGGATGGTGAGAGGATGGAACGATGCTGGGAGTCGGATTAGTGTCAGGTTCGCGGATACCGCCGAGCAGAGAGAGTTGAGGGTATGTTACCCTGTCCTTGTCGTTCTGTCCACTCTTTACTAATTGTTACCTTACAGCGCCAGGAACGAACTATGAAGGAAGGTGGCGCTACGGGCGAAGCATCTCCTGGTCGACTCACTATTGCTCAAGCTGCCCTTTTGAATCTCCGAGGACAGGATTTGCGAACTGTCGGCGGATCGTCCTCTGTGGCGTCGTCTGGATCTCCCCTTGCTACTTCCCTACCGTCGGTCACGTCGCCTCTTGCCATGAAGAGCACTCCTGTTATTGGAACGAGAGCTGGCGGATGGGCTGGACGTGATCCTCCCCCTCATTCGGCTGGTCTGCAAGGAATCTCGGGTCGGGAGATTATTGGGTCGTCTAGAGAGTATGCGATGACCTCTGCGCTGAGTGGGTTGGCGCTGGGAGGTGCCACTACGGGTGGAGTTGGAGGCGCCACTGGACGTATTGTGAGGTTGGGGAATGGAGCTGCGGATGTTGATTATGGGTCCGCGTTTGCTGGGAGCCCGATTGGAGCTGGATCGATTAGTCTTCAGCAACAGCAGCAACGACAGTATCATTTGGATGGGAAGAGCGAGGGGATGGCTGGGATGGGGATCGACTATCCCGCAATTCCTGGACGACGAGACTCGGTTCCGATGGGACATCAACTTCAGGGTAGCGTTGGTGGGAGAGAGGGGATGATGGATCCTGCGATGAAGGCCTTGCTTGACTCACTTGGCGGCGGTGGAAGCTTTGGTGACCCGCAGCAGCAAGAGTATTATCGTCTTCAGCTTGAACGTGGGTTGGCGGCGTACGATCAGCAGCCGTATAGTCATCATCATCCCCGTCATCACCAGCCTACGGTCACATCGACTGGCTATTTGGGCAGCGGAGTAGCGTCGACCCATACGGGGTATACGCCGACGGAGGAGTATATTATGAGGGCTCATGCGGAGAGCGCTGCAAGGCAGCGAGAGCTTCTCCACCAGCAGCAGGTGGCGCAGAGGAAGAGGCCTACTCCGTTGGATTTGGGGAGGCAGAGTGGTGGGAGGAGGCAGGATGAGGTTGGGGCTGATATCGGGATGGGGGNTGAGGGGGTATAGAGCTCNAGGCCNTCGCTCGTTGGGATGAATGAAGAGGAGGTCTTCCATGCGCAGGGTCGTGGTGAGGAGCAGGCTCAGATGGAGGCTGAAGCGGTCGAGCAGCAGCAACAGCAAGGGGGCCACCATGTGCATACGAGGGCGACGACGCACCCTCATCAACAGAACCACCAGCAGCGTCATTCGATGGCGGTGGGTCATCAAGGAGGTGCATCGTCTATGGCCGTTGGTGGACCGTCGGCGACTGGACGTGGTCAAGGCCGGCATTATCAGCATAATAGCATGAGCGTGGCTAGTACGACTGTGTTGAGGACTCCTCAGCATGCTTCTGCTGCGACGATGGGTGGGAATGGGAATGGTCAAGTGGAGTGTCAGCAGCAGCCCCAGCAGCATCAGAAGAGGATGAGCATTGGTGGACGGAATTCGTACCATGCGCAAAACCAGCAGCAGCAGCAATCGATCACGGCGTCTCAAGCTCAGCCTCAGCAGCGTCAAGAGTTGTATGAAGATTCGTTGTCGAATTCGCCTGCATCGTCGACCGACTCGCCTTCGTTGATTTCGCCTGCGTTGACGTATTCCTCGCAGACGCATACGCCGTCGACGTTGAGCCCTGCTACGCCTTTCTTTGGGTCGTTCAATAGTCAGGGTGAAGCGTTTAGAGGTGCGGGAGTTGAAGGCGCTACTAGTGGAAAGGGTGTTGGTGCTGTGGAGTCGACTGGTAGCGGTGGAAAGAATGGTGCTGGTGTTCAGGTTGGCCAAAGCATGAAGACGAGGTTGGCGTGATCGTACTGTTTATTTCTCTCTCCGTCTCTCTCATTCGGATACATCAAATTCCGCTCAGATTCTCGCAGCTCTCTTCTTTCCTTCCCTTCGTTATCGTTCTTTCCGCAGATCCATGCCGCGTGTCTTTGTCTCCTCTGCGTTTTGTTCGTGTTTCGCTTATTGATTGACCTGATGATTTCTCTCTTCGCTATTAGTGTAACAACCAACATCCATACATACCTACCTGAACTATTGGTATCTCGTACTCGGGATGGATTGTTCTTGACGACTTTTTTGTTCTTTTTATTGCCTTTCTCTCTCAGAATACTATTCATCCCTCTCTCTCCCTCCCTCTCTCTCTCTTTCGCTCGCTTGTTCGTTTCATACCGTTACCAGCATTTGATATCATCGTTTGTAATACCTCGAGCGTTGACTTGTCCCCCGTTTTTGATTCTTTTTACTAGCACATACACCCACAGCATATGATTTCGCGTTTTCTATCCCCTCTTTTGATGATGTTATCATACTTGTAATACCTTGAGCGTCGACTGTCCCGTTTTGATTCGTTCGATTCGGTACATACATCCACGTACATACAATTTCGCGTTCTATTGTTCTTTTGATAATACAAATTCATGTCGAAACCTACTTCATTCGCCTAGTTGCAGCGTCAGATCCAACCAACTCAAGCGAGTTGATGGCTACGGTATGTATCTTGGACCTCACTCTCCTGGCGCTCAATATCCCTGTTTAGCCACGGTTCCGACGCCTAGGAAACAAGAGGATAAGCGGTTGGTGCGCGCTTATCCAACGGGTGGCAGTAGGCGAGGACGTGACGCCTTACTAGCTATGGAAGCGCTCCTGTCAATGTTCGTTGTTATCGACACATACATCAGTATTTTAGAAAAGCTTGGATATACAGGCACAACAGCATCAATCTCTTCGTCTGAATTATCCCAGGGCTCTTCATTATCAAGGTCTAAAGGCGTTCTCAACAACCCTGCGAGGCAATACCGACTCGCAACCTCGGGCAAACTTTCCAAACCCGATTATATTTCTCCACCCTCCCTTTCAACACGACATGCACAGAGGCCGTGAGTCCTGGATGGTCGGTAGTCGGGGGACGTGGAATTCAGGAGCATGCGGGCAATGTTGTATAGACGGAAGTTGTGGAGGGGCAGAATAAAGTAGGTCGAAGACGGCAGCGCTTCAGGGTGCACAGAAACCTGTTCAACTACACACTCAACATCGGGTGAGATTTGATGGTGATCATCCGCGTGAGTATAGAAAGTGAGGGACTAGATCATGTTCGAAAGAGAATGGATGCTCACAGGCCGAATATATGAAGCTCTATGATTAGGGGGTTCTTTAGATTTACTGGAGCTGCTTGACCAGGCTCTTTATCATCCAAAATAGGCAGTCGGCAACCCAAAAACGTGCAGCCATGCCAGTCACTGATCGCTCGTCCCATACGAAACGGCTCCGCTACTCAGATGACGCTGGAGTCGCAGGGGAGAGCAACAGCTCAAGGCATTTTCTTTCGTTTGGTGATCCCCTAGACCCCTTTCTTATCTTCCCTCTCATTCTCCCTAATCCCCAGTCCGGTTTCCCATCTGCAATCCTTGTGTTTGTAGTCTTGTCTATTTGTGTTCTCATCGCCAAATAGACGGAATCGATTTCTTGTTTATTCAACTTCAATTTTTCGAGCGCTGGTATACCACGGTGCTCTACTCGTGAGTGCCTTCGTAGCCCTTTTCTCGCCCGAGTGGTTGCCTCTCAGCCTGCCAAGAGTCATGCACTTGGATTGTTGATTTGCAGTTTCAGAAACTCAGTGCTCAAGTCGACAGCAAGCAAAGAGTTTTAATGATTATACGCGTTCCTACCGATGCCAGCGCACATCAGCTTAATTGCAATAAGTTGGAGCATTTGCTCCGACGTCCCTATGGAAGTCGACTCGAGAGAGGCCAGTTCTAGACATGCTCAGGGTTAATACAATTTGTTGCATTGACACTTCAGAGCGCTTTCCTGCAGTGATCAGATGTCGACGTAAAATTCAGCGAGACCGAAGAGAACGCAAGAAGATTTGGGCCCGGTACAGTCCTTACCGGGAGCCAAAGACTCTGATTGACTAAACTCAATGGGAAGAAACTCCACCTCAAAGTTTGAAACGAGCAGTGGGTATTCATTTTAGAGACCGATAAAAATGCTAAGGATACAACGAGGGGTTTTGTTGAAATTATTGAAATGATCGTAGTTATAATTCGCCTCCAATTGAAGGATGTTTGTAATTCAGATCCAGGCCCCTCGGAATGGTAGTCTTTGAATAACCTTTCTTTAGACGCATTGAGAGTAAAAGTCGTTGAGCTTTTTGCATGTGTATGGAGCGGCGCTGTTAAGGAGAATGGAATTAGTACCAAGTTGACAGAATGAGGACAGATAACTCACCAAGCAGTCGGTCCAGCCCATCCGGTTCCACCGCACTGTCCGTACTGAGGAGCGACGGCAGTGGCGCTAGGGGCAGGAGTAGTGGCGGTCGGGGTGGTAGGAACGGAGGTAGGAGCTGTTGGGGCGGCGGTGGTTGACGATGGGGGGCCGTTGCGGTCGTACAAGCGAGGTCCCGGGATGGCGTACGTGGTTCTGCAGAGATTTGAGTTAGCAATCATGTCTAAGGAAGTAAAGAGTAGAGACTGAAGCGTACTGGGTCTTAGCAGCCTCGCCGTAAAGATCGATGTTCACACCAGGGTGAGATTGGCTGTATCCACCAGGGAAGGTGACGAGTTGGTCTGCGCTTGGTGAGACGTTTCCACCGTCGGTAATCTCGATCTGGGCGCATTCGGGGTAGAATTGCTGTTTTATAAATAATTTCTCAGTACGGAAGAAGTCAGGAGACAAAGAACCGCGGGGGCTTACAGCGGGCATAGAGTGAAGAGCGATAGTTTCGGAGCGGATGAGGTAGTGGCCACTAGGAACAGAAGCAGGGATGACGGTAGTCCAGCTGCTGTTGTCTGCGATCATCTTGCCTGCGGCCCACACGCCCTTCGCGACGGTACCGCTCAAAAGGCCAGCTTCTTCGATCTTGAACTGATTATCGTTATCGAGGCAACCAAGTGAGCATCAATTCAAGTAAGGCAGGGAATGAAGACCCACCCATTGAGCTGTCTGGGCGTTAACATTATCGCAGCTGCTGCCGGGGCACTTGGAAAGGTAGACGATCTGAAGAAGGAAATTTGAATATCTGAATTGGTAGAGTGAGAGAATGGACATTAAGCGACGTACGACTGGGCCAGTGTCATGGGGCCAAACCTGGTTCCAGTACTGCTTGATGGCAGAACCAGCCTTGACCTTTGCGGTAAGCTGGTTTGGACCTTTGTTACCGTCATTGTTGCAAGCAAGGCTTGAGCTCGAAGCGCTCAGGATCGGATCGCTGAAAATGAACGACGTAAGTCAAATCGGGAGGCGGAAATGCAGGGGGAGAGAAGTGCTTACAAGGTAGCCCAAGGACGCTGGATGGATGTCTGGCCAGTGGGGGAGTTGTACGGCCTCCAGCCATCGTACCAGGTACCACCTATATCGTACGCGACGACACCACCATGGGCGGCGACGCCACCGACGTACAGCGAGGCAGCAAGAGCGAGCGATGAAGCGAGTTTGTACATCGTGGGGACGAGGGTTGGTGAGACGTAGGGTCGCTCTCGCTCTCGTATTTATACCTTGAGCTAGAGAATGTTCCTGAAGATCCGGCTGCACAAAGCCTGCCTCAAGAGAGTCGGCCCCCTAAGTTTCCTTGTGATTGTTTCCCAAGTGAAGTCTGGAAATGGCGAGTTGAAAGCATGACGCAGGATCCTGAGTAAGGTATGGTAAAGTTAGATTTATCGTACGCGTATGACGTGTGGAGAAAATTACCTGGTTGAGCAGAAAGACCTAGAAAAGGGACCGAAACGGGACCTTTCATAGCGCTTGAGAGACCCTCCGTGTGAGCTTGACCATGCTTTTTGGTTGGCTCGACGGAACGGCATGAGAGAAGACGTCGGGTCGGAGAGAGAGAAGGACGTCTTGTGCCCTTCTTAGTTCCCCACCCGGCCTCTGGAGCAGGGGTGTCGAAAGGGAGACGGTACCGGGATATATCCGATGATAGTTGCTCGTTGGTAGGCTTCTGCGTTAATAATCATCGTCAATGAAAGAGGTTCGAATACACGATAGATACGCTACCTCTAGGTTTTTCCAGTCGATTCCTCGACACAGCGTAGGTATTGGATTATTGTGAGGCAATTTATGAGGCATTTTCTGATGTATTTTATGAATTTGGACAATACGTTACGCTCTTTGGAAAATCATCGGAATCGTGATGAACTGTTAATCCGAAAATTCAAAAAGAAGCAGCGTCGGTGGTCTTGTGGCTGATAGTCACACGCGGGTGCGCTGTGGGGAACCCTGGGGAGCCTTTTGCGAGTGATGTCTTCTCAACAGTAAGAAGTGGTTCTCCAGACGAGCTCGGATTGAAGCCTGTCAAAGCTGGCTTTAGCTATGGAGACCTTCGTTCCCCTCCGAGAGCTTCATAGAAGATTTCTATATGGAGAATCAATGATTAAATGTTAGGGGAGTATGAGTTCATGCAGGGACGAAGTACGTACCTGGCAAAGGTGACGGTCGTGTCGAGGTATGTCTTTCGCCGAAATCAGTGGCGGTGAGGTGTGATGTGTGATGTTTGTCCCGTGCAAATCACGTGTAGATGTCATTTGTCAGCGTCACTGTCACGCACCATCAGCGATGCAGGAGGCGGGTCCGAAAGGGAGGCTGACTCTAGCGGCCACCACCACCACTGCACCCCAGTCCAGTGGATTCACCGCCCTCGCTGCCTTAAACGTTGTCGACGACCGTCACCGTATCGTGCACAGGGCTTTCTTCAAGAAAAATGGCGTCTGCATACTACGAATTCTACAGGGGGTCATCGTGTGTCTCCTTCAATTTCTTATTGGATTCTGGCAGTTGACAGAAATGGGTCATCGTTATCGTCCTCGCCATGAACGGCATGAAGAATCGGAATGGCTCTCACCGACTCGCTGGACGAACTCATCACAAGTGGTGCTATCACCCCACAATTGGCTATGAAGGTCCTGCAGCAGGTGAGTAGCGTCCCGCTGCCTCGATGTCGGCTCATGTCTGGCTCCTGTGGCGTGCAGGGGTGGCGTGGACAGGCTCCTCAATTGAATGGCTGCTTACTGACGAATTATATTCCAGTTTGACAAATCGCTGGCGGACACTATGGTTAAACAGGTCAAGACCAAAACCACTCTCAAGGTACGCCTTCCTTCGCCTTCCCCCTTTCGTCTCCCGTTTCTCATCATTTGCCACAGGGACACCTTCATACATACCGTCTTTGCGACGATGTGTGGACATTCATCGTCAAAAACCCATCGTTTAAGATGGAATCGAACGAGATGGTGAACGCTTCCCGAATCAAGATTATTGCCTGCAAGAACGGGGATGCGATCGAGGCTGGGAAGAAGTAATGCAACGCTTGCAAGCTATCCAGGATCCAAGGTCTTGCGTTATGGTGGGTATGTTCGGATTAGTGTTGGACCCTCCGGCGAGATAGGCGACACACATTGATGGTGGCGGCTGTTGGGAATGCAGCTCTCAAGACTTGTTTGCTCGCTTAAGAGTGTCTGGATCATTTGTGGGGAGGATGGCGCATAGCAGAAAGCATCAACAAGGCGCGGTTCACCTCGATTTCATCCCCGTTTTTCAATGTTTTGTGCTGGACTTACCTCGATTATGCCTTTGAAGTACAGGTTCTATGTTCCCTCGTTTTCAATTGATAGATGCACAGAATAGATATGTCGTAACGTTTTGACATGGTCATTCGGCTCGGCAATGGACACCTGCAGTACAGCGATCGGCGGTCGAGAGCATCTGAGATCGGATGCAGCACAAGAGTCACAGGTATCCTCTAGGTTGGTTACGCTTTCCGGAGTTGATAGGCCCCGGTGAGAACGAAGGGACTCCAAGGAATTTCAACGCTGTGAATGACTTTCGGTGAACAGTCCGTCCGCTCTGGACCTCTGAAAGTGCTTAAAATTAAATTTTAGCGATTTTATGCCTCCCTTGAATGTCCTTTTCCTTAAACTGTTGCGGAGCTTGAGAGAGACTTTTACAGCACAAGCGCGCTTGTCTCCCTTGTTCTTCTACCATCACCTGGTCACGACGCTCTCATTGATACAACGCAAACTGCTTCTTTCTGAGGGCCCACGATAGTTGGTGTATCCTATGGCTCATTCGCGAGGACACGGTAGTCCGTGAGGACATGCACACACTCCATTGATATCAGCATTCTAATCATCGAATTCGGTTGCATTCCTCAAGCAAAGTCCTCTTTCTTTTGTCTTTTTGGAGATTTCGGTGAAACTAATGCTGACATCTTCTCCATTATAGTTCGACACTATGACAACCTGGCCGGCGCCTTCTCCTCATCTCCGTCATCTGGCCCTTGTTTGCGCACTGGGCCTCGCCACATTCCCCTTCATTTCGGGGACCTACAGCGCTACGATGACAGATTGACAGCCCACCCCCACATCAGACCCTAGTCTGAACCCATACATATACCTCGCTGAAACGAGCGTCTGTGGTCCCGTTAAACTTTCTCCCACTCGACGCGCCGCCGACAGCCAACTGTCACCAAACGATCCTGTGTGGACCTGGGGAAGGGATCGATTCCGTTAGGCCAGAAAGGGACCGGTGATAGCGGAGTTTCAAAGCAGGTTCCTGTATTATGAGAAGGTGCCTCTCGCAGAACCGTATCTCTTTTCTCCCAACGCCCATCCTGGCCAGAATATAGGGCTCGACCGTCGACCGCGACCAGCAATGCCCTTGCACCCGTTCCCCGACCCTCCAACGAGGGAGTCTCTCGCCAGTGCCAAAAGGACCCTACAGTCCAACCGTGCCTCAATACAAACGTTGACCGCGAAAATCACCGCTGCGGAGGAGGCACTCGCCCAAATAATACGCGAGTCAAGATGCGCCATTAACGAGCTGGAGGGGGAGAAGACGAGGCTTGTGCAGGAGGAGCTCGCGACGCTGGCGTATCTGAGCCCAGTGCGACGGCTGCCTCAGGAGTTGGTGAGGGAGATCTTCATGTGGTGTTTCGAGGAGCATCCGTGCTGCGCGTGGGTGCTTGCTGCTGTGTCTACATCGTGGCGGAGGCTCGCCTTGAGGATGCCCCTTCTTTGGTCCAAAGTGAGTTCCTACCACGCCGTCTTCTCGTTTTCCCTGCACGGTCCTCCACGCCTTCGTCCTGTATTCCCTTTTCGCCCATTGCGGACCGCTAGTTTCCGAGAACGACTCAATCAACACACTATCTCCCCACCACCCATTCGCCATTTTGGGCCACTTCTACATCGAAGCAGTCCGGAGACATTTCTTGTTGACTTGCCGTGTCCTTTTGCAGATCAGACTCGTTACCACGCCCTCGGCATCTCCTGATACCATACGTTTATGGCTCGAACGATCTGGAGATGTCGTCCCCTTGGATATCGAGATATTTCTCAGAGTCGCACCACCGAAGCCGCACCTCGGTAGTCTCTCGCGGAGAGAGTCTGCGAGTCCACCGCCAACCCCGGGACTTCCAACATGGACCGTCAATTCCACACCTTCCCATAACGCACCGACCCCATACGTGATCTCACAAGCCCCGCCTGTTCCGTCGAATGGCAATGTGATTGCCGTCCCCACTGGACCACCAATTGTGATGCCTCCCTCACCCAGCCCGAGTGATCCATGGAACGTTCAGCATTCGTCGGAGCGCAGCGCAGGGTCGTCATCCAGATCCAGTATGCATTGGGGCCATATCGCGTTCTTCTACATGGTGGAGCAAATGCACCGGTGGGAACGATTTATTTTCCGATTCGACAGACAGTTCACGTCAATGGGTGCCCTCAAATCAATTAACGGTTCGAATCTCCTTGATTGACTCTCACTTTCACGGCGCTTACTTCTTTGATTCTTTCGTTAGGTGACGCACCACTACTGAGGGAGTTTGAAGTATCCAGCGCCGAGGCTGGCTTCTATGTTGAATGGCCTTGGTTGCCAAACTGCGGAGAAGCAAGCGCCGCCTCGCTCCCGAAACTTCGATCCGTGACCCTTCAACATACCCCATTCAAGTGGTCATCGCCTATGCTCAGGAATCTCTTACATCTCACCCTGCGCGCCACCCCCACATCACATTTGCCTCTGGACCGAATCCAAGGGATCCTTGGTGCGAGTCCGCAGCTGAAAACCTTGTCGGTTCATTTCCAAGGTGTATTGCCCTCGATCCTTGCAATGTCGCCTCTCACCCTCCCGAACCTCACCTCATTCTCCATTGGGGGACATTACCTATTAACCCAACTGGTGGACACGCTTGTGCTTCCGAGTCTGACATCATTGACTCTGGACATTGAATCCCGCGATCCCATCGAAGACACGTTGTCTAGTCTCCTGACCCGCTCGTGTTCTCCGCCCTTATCGCATTTATCGATTGCCTACGGCACGGCGTCCAGTGTGGCGTCATTTTACTACGGGCCTGGAGGCATTGTGATATCTTGGAACGTCCTTGCTGACTTGTTGCATTTACGGACGCTGGAGGTTGGGGGTACGCCGTTCGAGCCGCTGCTCTCGGCTTTGGGTCCCCCAGACGACGATACGAATAATTTGACGACCTGGGCGTGCCCCCTGCTGGAGAGTGTGTCGATGAAGAATTGCCATTCGCATGGAGAGGGTGTTGCGAGGCTCGTCCAGTTGATTGAGGCGAGGAATCCCGGGGGTGGGGTCCCTTCTCAGGCGATCGGAGGTGTTGCGCCTGTCAGGTTGAAGAAGCTGGAGTTGCTGGAGTGTCCGAGTCTGGGTCAGGATATTGTCAAGTGGCTCAGCAGTCGTGTTGAGAATGTTGTGTGTACTGAACCTCCGGATAGGTGAGTCATCATAGCCTATTTTTCGGCGCTGACTGGCGTGTGTGCGTGCCTTCTCTGCGGTGATACTGATCGGTTGTCCTGTCGTTTGTTCTAGATCTCCTGTCGTACACCATCCTTACTTGTGATCACCGCCCAACGTATATTGGCGTTCCCGTTCCCATCTACTGTCGAAGTGGGACGGTAGCCGCATGCAAACCTCCCCCGCGTTCGGTGAAACCCAGGTTACTTTTGGCTAGAGCAGTCATGGCGTGTTTTCTGATGAGAACGCTTCGTTGGATTCTTTCACCCGTTCGTGTATTGGCTTGCTATTCTCAGTCTATCTTTGACTTTCGGTCTCACGTTCTATCGTTCCGTCATTCACCCATTCATTCATTTAACCTTGTTCCTGTCCCCTTCTTCCCGTCGCATCGTGTTTCTCCATCGGCATAAGTTATCACACTTGTGATCCCTTCACTCGGACTGTGCTCCCATCGCTCCTTATCATACCTACAGCCTCACTATGGCCCGTCATTCGTTTCGATCTATGTTCCATTTCCCCCTTTGATCATTAGCATACTCATCATTCGTCCCCCACCCTTCCATTATATTTAAAATGCCATGATCCATTGGCCCTTTATATATTCATGCATCTTTCATCGAGTTCTCATTCTCCACCTCATCACTCACGCATTCGGCATTTCTTTCTCTGCGGTTCCCATTCAGATACATAGCTTACTTTATTATACCTTATTCCTCGCATTTGGCATTTGGCTTGTGATTTGTTGTATTCGGTAGTTACTTTATTCATCTATCCATCCAGGACCATACCCACCTACCTCTCCGTCTGTTCATTCGACTTCTTCTTTCCTTCTTTCGTCCTCATTACCCTCGTTCTTTTGGAACAGCCGTTCCATATTGAGCCCGTCCCTTACCTTTTACCCTTGTCCCTCCTACTGCTGCTGCTCTTCTTCCTCCGATCAGCTGGCTGCGCACTCGTTTCCGGGGTGGGTTATTAGGTCCTGATGTGTCCGTCTGTCCGTCCGTCATTGTTGCTTTGTTATATCATATTATCCCTTTCTGTATTCTAGTTGTATTGTTTTGGCACCCCCTTGTAATGTGTATTTTAACTATATCTTTCGTTCTTCACTGATCTCTCTCTCTCTCTCGTTACTTGGTATTAGATTCCATTTTCTCTTTTTTTTTTTCTCGCTTCCGAATTGTCATTTTCCAAGTAGATATATAGTATCCGCTACTTATATCTCGTTCGGCCCCATTTCTTGCAGCTGCCAAAAGCGGTTTCCGTATGTCGCTGCATAGTGGTAGAGCACAACTTCGAATTCTTTACACGTGTTATGCACGATGTTATGGCGGCCAACTCCTCCTGCCTTCCTTCGCTGATTTCGAATTCGCAGGTAAGTAGTGACGGCACAGGGTTCCATATGTGCTTATCAAGGGGACCTGGTGCCAGTGGGGCGTCTGTGCAACGTGTATGTCTCGACTTAGTAGCAGCCCAGGTACGCGGTAACACGGGTTCTTTGTCAAACGAATCGAGATTAGGAATGCACGCCGCTAGTGCTGCGTGTTCAGGACACGCACAGTCGAACTCTATCTATCAATCAAGAGCCTCGTGGTTTGTGCGAGGTGGCGAAGACGTCGCGAGAATCATTTTAGTATAGATCGACGTCAACGGTGATAGATAACAGGAATGCATTTACAATATACCTATACTGATGTGTAAGGCAGTACCAGTATATAGCGACATGTGGTAGATACAACAGCAATTCAGGGAATGGAAGGTAGGAAAGGAACAAATCAAATGAAGAAGCGGATGAGGAAGGCCAAAAGGACAGCTACCGGGATGGACAGGAACGCGGGATGCAACTGAGGCAAATCACTAAACAAAGTCCTTCTCACCTCCGACTCGTTCGCAATCACCGGGGTTGTTCCAGCAACACTGGTCACATTTTCAACCACAAGGGCAGTAGACATAGAACTCGCAGAATCCTTGATGTTACTCAGCTCGTATTCAATCGCTTTGGCTTGGGTCACTTTCCCCAAGCGCTGATAAGTCGTCCGCAAGTCTGCCAAAGCCGTAATGGTCTCTGGATGGTTCCGTCCAAACTTCTCTTCCTTCGTAGACACCAATTCCATCTGAAGTTCTTCAGCTTGGATGTATTTGCCTTGTGCGTTGTATATCTGGGCCAACCTCCCCATAGAGGCCAGGGATTCGAAGTGGTTCTGCCCGACGATCGATTTGTGGTATTCGAGTAACGGCCGCTCAAAGGTTTCGGCTTCGATGTATTTGCCCTCCTCCGAGAAGAGTTTGCTGAGATTTTCCATCGAGCTGAGAGAGTCGGGATGCGTATCTCCCAGAAACTTCTTCCGTTTCTCGAACGATTCGAGCCCTGCCTTCTCGGACTCCGCGAACTTGCCTAGACGTTGGTAGAGTGTCGATAGATTGGAGATGGCGGTGAAAGTTCGACGGTGTTCTTCTCCGTAGATCAACTTCCGTTGTTCCAAACTCTTCATGAGCAAAGGCTCCGCCTCGCCAAGGTTTCCCAATTGGAGATAGAGTACACCCAAGTTATCCATGGAAGTGATGGTTTCGACGTGGTCCTCCCCGAGCACCGAGCGTTGAAGCTCCAGAACGCGCTCCAAGAGTTGCTTCGCTTCAATGTGTTTGTTGAGGCAGGCGTAGTCAATCACCACAGCAGACATAGCTCGTATGGTGAGGACATGCCGTTCACCTAGGTGCTTCAGGCGCTCCTCCATGATTTTCATGTCAATAGCCGCTTTGGTGGGCCGGTCTTGCAAGCCCTCGCAGACTTTGCTGGTCAACTGGAGACGATCTTCCCAATAGTTTGTATCTACGTCCTTGACGAGGTGCAGGTGTTCAATGAAGTGCGGGGCGTGTCGGTGCATCAACCGCGTATTAACTCCTGTGTTGTATCTTGCAGCAAGGATCAGCAGTGCACCGGTTATCCTGCTATGCTGTCGTTGTTGATCAGGTGGATAGCGATCGCGACCCCATTGGTGAATCAACGGGTGAACGAAATATGTGCTAGACTTTGCGTCTCGCTTGATGATTGAGACTGATTGCCAGAGGTGCATGCTCGTCCGGAACTGTACTGGGTTCCAGCCTTTCTCGAAATAAGGGAGGTTGATGATATCCAGAAGGTGTGGTCCCTCGTCTTTCTCTCCTTTGGACGGGCCCCGCTTCTGCAGTCGTTCAAGGTGCTTCAGCCACGTCTCCGCAGCCATACGAAATAGCTCTTCGTCGATCCCATAGTAGTGGAGAAAGGTGCAAATATTGAAGATGTAGATGGCGTACTGGGCGGCTACACCCATGCTATCATTTCGTTGAGCCTTCTCCTCCATTTGCCGCCACGAGACTTCGAACGAGCCGTAAACTGTGAGCTCGTAGTCCGACGCAGATTGAAGGCTGGGGTTGTCGAGAAATTCTTGTCTGTACTTGCGATACAGCTCGATGTAGGAGCCTAAATCACATATTCCCCATCTAATCGCTGCTGCCGCCTGTTCCAATGCGAGAGGAAGGTATGCAAGCTCCTTCGCAATTTGACGAGCGATGCCAGTGCTATGATCGTTATCTTCTCGCTCCGACTTCGTGAGGAGCATCTCTACAGCGTCTTCTTCCTCCATGACGTCTATTTCTATCCTCTTTCCCACTCCCCTGCTTGAGTTGTGGTCCCGACTAGTGATCAAGATGTCGCCGCTCTCGAGACCGGGAGGAAAGAATCGGTTGATCTCGTCGTTGGCGTTGTCAAAGAGGATGATCCAATTGTCCTTCAAGGAGGCGATCCAGCCTAGTACTCGCTGCGGAGTGGCAGTATTGGAATCAAGACCGGATTCAAGGGCCAAGGGTAGATCTGCTATTGCGATCAAGCTCGCACGAATGGTATCCGATGTACTCGCATCCACCCAAAAGACATGCCCCCTTGGGTATCTATTCCGTTCCAATGGAGAACAGTGGATTAGGAGAGGCGCTGGAGTGTGGAAGAGCGAAAAGGGCGCTTACATGGTAGAGACAGATTCGACGAATTTAAGGGCTAGTTGGGTCTTCCCGATACCTCCAAGACCATGGAGCAAACACACACGGCGGCAACGCTCCTGGGTCGGCTGCCAGGGGTGAAAGTATTCATTTAACAACTCTAGCTCTTTCTTTCGACCAGCGAAATGAGCTGTTGCATTTGGTTTGACAACTATAACGTCTGAACGGGGGTTGCTGGATTGGACGCGGAGGTTTTCCACTTCTATCTTTACATACTGAAATATGAGGCCAGCTTTGTGAGCGCACCCTGGCCGAGTCACAGTCGAGACATACTTGATTGTACTGGGAATTATGGGTGTTCTCTATTTGCACATTTAGCTGGAAATATCAATTAGTTTGGCTGGGCAATCGAGGATTATCGAGCGGACCTGATCGCCTTGTATTGCATTGAATGTTCCTTGTTCAATGTTGAAGTGATGGGCCTTTTCGAACATGGTGGGAAATCAACGTTAATCAACACTCAGTCAAGGAGAATGAGGTTGTCTAGCATCCAGTAAACACCCATCACCCCTAAGAAACTGGTTATTGAGCGCCTACTGAATTCTTATGGCGCCGCGTGTGAGTTATTAGTTAAACATTAACACACTGCCCAGATACCCGGCACGTTGCCTGTTGGCAACAGGTTGGGTTGTCTGTGGGGACTCGATATTAGTGGCCACTGCCTCCCTCCCGTATCACATCTTGCTTGCCCACCATCCCCTGCGTGATGNCCCCCCGAATCCAAGAAACCTAACGTCTGGTCTCGTGTCTTTTCACGATTCAGAAGTCGCAGGAGCAAATCATCTAGTGCT
The DNA here is from genome assembly GCA_027579435.1 of Candolleomyces eurysporus. Taxonomy (NCBI): domain Eukaryota; kingdom Fungi; phylum Basidiomycota; class Agaricomycetes; order Agaricales; family Psathyrellaceae; genus Candolleomyces; species Candolleomyces eurysporus. The sequence continues at coordinate 37,528 of JANBPK010001481.1, forward strand.
CAACTTGAAGGCTCGTCCCCAATTGCCGCGGCAGCTGGATCGTCATCATTTCAATATTCTTCCACATGCTTAGCTCCTGCCTTGTCGCCTCCCGCGGACGCCCTAACCTTTCCGGATATCCATGGATCCCAGCCTCCAATCCGTCAATCTCAAAGTAATACCAGTAGCGAGGTACACTCCTTGCACAATGTGGCATCCCCGATGCCTGGAAATCAAGTTCTCCTGCGGCCACCTCAGCCATTTCCAATGCTGCATCAACGGGCAGCACCAAAGGCCGATGGCGTGACGTCTTTCTTTCCTGGCGCCAGCGGCGTGAACATGCGGGATATACAGTATTTCGAAAATACCCATATTACTATGCATTCAGGTGGTGGCATTGACGATACCCCGAATGATGGTGCGTCAAACTCATTCATTGTCAATTCCGCTGAGAAGCTGAGCCTCAATCACTAAATTCTGCAGGCTGGGAACTGCTGTTGAAGAATATCGCACCCAATGCTCTGCATGATTCGAGCGCCCGATACGACGCCCCGAAGTGCGATGAAGACACTCGTGTTGAAGTTACTGATGAGATCATGGAATGGATCCAAAATCGCGACGCTCCTCAACGCTTGCTATGCATGACGGGCGCTGCGGGTGCTGGAAAATCTGCGCTGCAGCAAACTACAGCCGAACGTTGCATGGAGTTGGACATCCTTTCTGCAGCGTTCTTCTGTTCTTGTACAGACCCCACTCGAAACACAACCGCTTTCATCGTCCCTACCATTGCCTACCAGATAGGATTAAAGCACCACGGCTTCCGAAGGTCCGTTGCCGCTGCCGTGAAGCACGACCCCACGATCTTCTCTCGGTCTCTACAATCCCAGATGGATGTCCTCATTGTTCGCCCCTTCGAGAGCCTCGGAAGGAGTCCGGGACTTGACACCAACACCTTTCCGTATGCCGTTCTCATTGATGGCCTCGATGAGTGCATTGGCCAATATGGCACTACACCCACCGAAGCTGACGATCGATGCCAGGCCGAAGATCGACAAGCAGAGTTATTGGCCGCCATTAAGCGCTGCATCGTCGACAACAATCTCCCCTTTCGCGTATTTATAGCCAGCAGACCAGAATGGGCTATCCGTACTGCGCTCAAACCTGGTGGTTATCTACGGCAGGTGGCGTACCACATAGAACTCAGTGACAATTACGACGCTTCTGGGGATATGCGTCGATACCTGCAGAGGAGGTTCATAAATATCGGTCTACAAATCGGCGATCCCCAATGGTTCAGCGAAGATGCCATCGAGACTCTTGTCCAAGCTGCGTCGGGGCAGTTTATTTACGTCGCCACAGTGTATAAGTACATATCGGAGCGTCGAAGTTCTCCAGCGGAGAGGCTGAAGGTTATCCTCACTTGGACACCGCACGACGGGCAAGTGGTGCGTCCGTTCGAAGCGCTGGATAGACTTTATGCCAAAATCCTGTTGACTGCAAAGAAGGCGTACGAAGCTGTTGATATCCACCACGGACGCGATTTTCTTCTTCTTTTCCGGGCACACCATATGTGTGTTGACGGGTTTTATATTTCTCTTGTGTTCACAATACTTAGATGTCCAGCGGACGTCCTTTCTGCACTGCTTGGCCTGGAAGCTAGGGCCGAGTACATCCTGTCCTCTGACCTCCGCTCCCTTGTAACCCTCGAGGAGGACAGTGTTGGTGATCTATATCTACGTCTGTACCACAAATCCTTCTCCGATTTTCTGGAGGATGAAAGTCGTGCAAAGGAATTGTTTGTACCAGAATCCCGTGTTTATACACACCTCGCAAAGCGCTGTATGCAACACATCATCGAATGTCCGCTGGACTTTGACTCTCGTGCGTATCGCAAGTTGATTCTAGTATTGGCACTGACTTTGACCCGACTTATACCCTCTTATTTTAGTACCGGATCAATGGGAAGAACTCCCCCTCCCAGAGCAACATAGGTATTCCTTGAAAGAAGCCACCGAGAACTTGCCGTTTTTCTTGTGTCAAGCAAACACTCTGGATGATGAAATTGCTGATTTCACCCATCACGATGGATGGCCAAAACTCCAAAAGTTGTTGCTTCTAGTCATGGCAACTCGAAAAGGGTGGCTTCGCTCCATCAAGAATTGGAAGCTTTGGATCGATTGTCTTCGCCATTTTACGGACAATTTGGCAGTGAGCGATCTTCTTCTGTTCTGAGGTGACAACTAACATCGTTTCGGTGTTTCTTTAGGCCCGAAAGCCTGAGGTTGCTGCGATTATCGACGAGTTGCTTGAAAAGGTGAAGCGTGATCGGGAGGACTTGGATCGCGAAATGGGGGATTTAACTTCTGATTCGAACCAGCCCTCGTTGGGCCCCTCTTCCCTTACCGAATGATTTGATCGTCTACCCCAAATCCTGTTGCCTAATATGTGATGTATTTCTTACCTACCGGTATTACTACCTGCAATACGAGTTGGAGCATCAGGCTTCCAGCAAACACAATTAAATTTTGAAGACAACCAGTATTGAAAGAGTAGCACTAGCCACTACCACACCCAATCGGAACGGATCCTTTCTGACTCAGACGCTGAAGACCCCCGCCTCTCGAATTCCGAAAGCATTGCGGGAAGGTCGCCAGAGCCTACACCTCTCCAATGCTCGGTTCCACAACAGCGTTCGTATGTGACATATCCGAACCATGAAACTCATTCGTGAGGTATATGAGTCGGAGGCCTGTGCTCGACGTGTTTGCCTCGGTAGCAGAGAGGGTTACCTCCAACCAGGGATCTCCAAGAGTAGAGTTGAAGATGGGGCTAGCTTTAGCGAAGTGAGATTCGTAGAGCACGAAAACCTCGCGACGTACGGTGATCATTGAACGCGAATACCCTGTCCGCCATGGTGCTCCAGCCTTTAACTGCTGCAAGATTTTGTTGACGCGAGCCTGGAATTTTGCCGAGGAGCTGGTGAAGGTCCCCGCTACAGAACGTTCAAAAGACAGATCAATAGTGAGTGAGCACCAGAAGAGAAGAATTGTTTGTGACTTACGGCCCAGGCTTGGATCTTAAAATCTTTCAAGACGACTACACTTCCATCCGGAGGTCCAGGTTGGAACCAGCCTGCTTCGTTGCATCTGTAGACCGTAAACAATGTCTTGAGAAAGAGAGAGAAAGACGATGGCGGTGCTGCACTCAGTGTCTACATTTACGGTCGTAAATCATTATCAAATTCTATCGATGCAGATGCATACTTCGAAGACTTAGACCCAATGGTGACAAACGATGGACAGGCTCTGGAAGAGAAGGAAAGAAAACTTCGTGAGCCTTCGCGGAGACTGTCGTGAGTAACGCTAACTCGCTTCTGTGGTCGTACTGCCACCACACACTGGATNAAAAAACACGAAGGTTACTAAGCAATTTAGTTTGCGATAGGCGAAAATCCAGCACGCACGAGAAGCAATCATGCTTCTGAAAAGGTCGGCGAGGGTACAGTATTCAAAAATTGCAGCCAGAAACAAGCCACCCCTTCTAGAAACGAGAATGAAGGTCTACTGGAGTGTGACAAAATCAATACAGTAGTCCTGAGCGAACTTGGACCAATCTGTATCCGAATCTCTGTCATACGAGTTTGGTTGCAAGAATCAGTTCCAAGTAGGGAGGGCCTCACCCTGGTGGGAACGGGTCCAGGATCGGAGAATCTGAAGCCTCTTGACAGAACTCTCTTTGTACTCCGTGGAGTCGGTGTAGCCTATCTTGGCCATTACAAGGAAAGCTCAAAGCCAGAGGATCTTGGTTTGAGCGCTGGTCACAAAACAGGATTTCATTACCGCTGCGGCGTTGATAAGAATCCGCGCCAAACTACATTGCACGGGTGGGACGAGCCAATCGAGCTCTTGGTGGCTACAGGGGCCGGGAGGGGTATTTAAAAGTAGGAGTCTGCAGCCGTTTTAAGCTGTGCGCTTATTGCCAACGCCCCGCACTCTCAATTTCGTCGTCAATAAGGATGGCAGCATCCTTAGTGTATACACCAAGCACATACGACACTTTACCTTCTCTCCATGACGCTGCGAGTGAATATCACAAGCGCAACGTATCTGATATTCTGGACAGCTCTGTCCGCCCACTGTTCCTCGACTCCAACCTATACGAGAAATACGGCGTCTCGTTGTTGCACAAGCACTTTTCCATGGGCCCAACGGAGCGCTTAGTCGAGTTTCACCATACCTCGACGCCTTGGTCGATTGGAGAAGACAAAACCGACGCGACTCTTCGGCACCATGACGGATATATCGTCCCGAGGATGTTCTCGTTTAAAAACGATGAGTCCTCAGAGGCTGGAATGCCCATGCCGTACGAGTTCGCCTTCACCTACGACGAGCCGAAGGCGTTGACAGAAGCGGAGATGGCGTTCTTCAAGGTATTTTCAGCTCTCCTCGTCGCTTACAAGCTTCAGGATATCCTCGGGATATGCCTTCTCACCGATGCGGACAACGATTTCCCGCTCGAAATCACGGAAGGAAGGGCCAACATTATGATCAAGGGAAACACCATTCCAGCCGACGATGTTATTGAAGCCGTGTGGATTTTCTCTCCAGAGCCGCTCCCGGCCACAAATGAGAGCGGTGAGGAGGGGGCGGAGGCGAAGGAGTTCCTGCTGCCTCCCGGAAAGGTGCCTTACAGGACGTGGAAGTGCGTCAAGGCCTGCAAGAATACGGGCACTGCGCATACAGTCCATTCACCGTAGCGGCTACTGTGATCATCAGGATCCTACCTCCCTTCATTGTTGTATCCGTTGAAATTAATCTGTATAACTATGTTGGAAATCCCCATGTACAACAGCATCTGTGCCCTTCCCAGTTCCCGTCCTCCTTTCATTGTCGTATCCGTTGAAATTTATTTTGGATAACTATGTTGGAAATCCCCATGTACAATAGCGTCTACCAGTATGCCATTCCCAAAAAATAAAATATGTATTATTTATTGTCAGTTCTCAAGTTCTCTCATCCTATGTATTTCCCTTTGCTATCATTTTTATCGTGTTCTGAGTTGATCTAACTCAAACGTAGCATTGTTGGAAGTTTAAATGCCTGTGTATAATAGAGTAGTTTCAATGCTCCCCCGAGTCCCAGTCGTGTGTGTACTATCAGTGAGTGTTCCTGCTGCAGCTCAGCGACGGCCTCCGGCTTTGCTCCGGCTAGCTCATGATAAAGCAGTCGACCAGGTACGCGAATTTGCCGTTCGATGCGACAGGAACCGTGAAGAGCCGTGTTAAAGGGATCCGTGATAACAATACTGCCGCTTTGGAGGGCGGCGGAGGTGGCGGTGCGTGACGTCACTGCGTCGGGCAGCAGACGGCCGACGCCCGAATTCCTGTTCAGGTTCTCAATGGCATTTGCCATTTGAATGCGAAGTCCAAGTTCCGAGCCCCATTTTCTTCTGATTGGGGTTGCGCTGAGGTCGGAACTACAGTCAAAATAACGTACGTAGAGCCAATGATTGCAACAGCTGCCAATTAGAACAGTATGGCGTATTTCGAGCGCACGGAATAGCACGGAAGCTGCTTAGTCTTTCTACCGTACACACCCTTTCGGAAGGGAACATACCTTCCTTTATCAGTGAACATATCATCCATTTACGCTGACTACTACTATGAGTCTGTGGCACAGGGATGAGGAGAAAATGGAGATCTGTACCTGAACCTGGGGAACAGCTTGTAAATCTGGGGTAAAGACTATCCCGCTCGTCGACGCCGTCCGGAGCTTGTTTGCACGAATCTCAGCCACAATCCGTACATACCGAGTGCTCAAATAAGTAATTAGAAGGTGCTATTGTGGCTAGAGTCGATCTAGAGGGGCCTTGACACGGGATGGACAACGGCAAGGAGTCCCTACGGCATAAACGGAGCGAGATAGCGAATGTAGATGGCGTCTCGCATCCAATCATTGTCGGAGATGGAAGCGATGGCATTGGTGGTGCCACTTCTTGAGGATAATGCGGCGAGAAACGATACCCTCGCTATAGACGAGTTTCTATTCAGCTGATCCCTCACAGGTAAACACACTCGGGCTCTCTGGCCATATTATCGGAAGCTGGAGTTATCGAAGCGAGTATGCACGTTCGCTGCGCGCCAAGAGGGTGGTTGTTAGCGGACTTGACCAATGGTAAGCGTCGGATCCTCTGGAGTGGCGGAGAAGCAAGCACCTCGCAACATTATGAAGGGGTACGTATACGTCTACGGAAGATAGAAGCACCAGGACTTAATGTGGATACAGTGGCTTTGAAAACTTCTGTTGCTTCTACAATGCCAAGGCTTGCATTGAAGGCGCCATAATGCGATCGGGGACCCACTTGCGCTAGTCGGACCCTTATTCGCGCGCTCGCAGTCCCTCCAGTCCCGGGTAACGCAACATTTCACCTCATCGAGAGTAACGTAGCCTTGGGCTGGATCAGGAACTTGAAGTGGATGTTTTGTCAATCCTGGGAGAACGGCACAACGAAATGCCTTTTCGCGCGTTGATAGCGAGGAAAACGGAGAAGGGCTGATAAGAGGGAAGTCTGAGCCTGGAAACTCTAATGAGCTTCATCGGACACTTGCCAACTTCAGCTTACTTCGGCTGAATCCCCTTGCTCTGAGCCTGAGATCCCCGCAGGGTGGCTACAGTGCCCGAGTAGAAGTTTGCCAAGGGCTTTCGCCATTGTTTCCAATGGCGTGGTGCATTGAATCTTACTTCGTGGTTGGCCGGAGGACCGTGTTCTTCAATTAATTTCGGTCAGGCTGTCTGCCAAGCCGCCGTCGAGTTTCCTCGCAGCCAAGGGTGAGTGTGATGGATGTGAGTACTATTTATAGTGGATCATAAACGTGCTCGCTATGATGTGATGTGACAGCTGTTGGATACATTTGTAGAACGTGTGCCGAGATCTCCTCCATTGTAAGGGGCTCTGACATACTGCGGTCCTATTCTTACTCGTTGAAATTAGGGTGATAGTACCGCAAAGGTACTATCCGTCGCATCCGACGCCTGAGATGAAGCCCCACATGAACCCATGATCAATTCAAACAATACAATAGCCTTATGATCAAATCGTAAACGCTTTTAGCTTCGGAATCAGTGGAAATATGCAGTTGGAAACGAGATATGACATCCCATCAGCAATCGTATCCTTGACCCGAGCTCCGTATCCCAAATGGTTCCCCACTTTCCAGCCCCATCCGCCAAGCACATCTGAAATCTGGGAGCCAGATTTATATACGGGGAGCCATAGCGTCTGGGTTCCGCTTTTTCAACTGCCCCTCTACCCCTCTAGCTTTCTTATTAACACGGCCGTTGACAACGTTATCAAACATCACAGCCGACATATGAGGGATGGCTACACAAACGATGGTGCAACTCGATACGACCCTTGGGAGACCAAATATCCCCAAACACGGAATTGGTCACAGCGCCTTCCATGTCGTCTTTGATTACAAGTGCGTATCTACCCCGAATTACCTTTCCGCCCTCCATCCATCTTCCTGTCCATTTCTTAACCATATCTCCCTTTTAACCATCTACTCCCCTTCATACAGCGCCTCAAATCCACCAACACCGCGCTCCTCAGAGTCGGGATCATATAAAGTTGGATTGAATTCCGTACGAGGGCAGGCAGCAACCAAAGGAGACGTTGAACAGGCCGAGACACCCACCACTGTTGACACTACCGCACCAACAACAGCCACACGACACAGCTCTTCGATGCCTAGAAATGGCTCCTCGAACTTGAGCTTGAATCTGGCCGAGTCCCTATCTTTTACGGAGCCCCCGCTGGCATGGGACTGGGACATTGAACATGAAGATCGGCAGAGGGAGCGCAAGGCTGACGCCGCTATGCGCGATACGACTCCATTCGAAGTCGATAGGAGGCTACTGAAGGACGTGGTGAGGGAGAAGATGGGTATCGAGGTTGGGCGGATCAAGTTTTTGAGTGCCGGTGAGTGGCCATCTCCAGCTTCGATCCCGCACCGCGTTGTCTGACATCGTTGCAGGTACCTTCCACAAGGTCATTCAAATTGTTTATATGCTCGTACCGATGGCTTATCGCTTTGTAGGCCTACGTTATCACGCTCGTCAATCGCGAAGAGTTGGTTGCGCGTGTCGCCCGGCGATTCATGCCCCGGCTCAAGACAGAGTCTGAGGTTGCCACGATGAGCTATCTTCGCGAAAAGACAACCGTCCCTGTGCCCAGGATATACCACTACGACTCCAATCCATGGAACCGATTAGGTGGAGAATTTATCCTCATGTCCAAGGTAACGGTTTTCTCCTTAAAATGGCTAGCGTCGCGTCCCCTGTCTGACGCACGTGATGTGATTTCAGGCTCCCGGAATTCCGCTCTCAAGAGTCTACCATGGCCTTGCGTACAGCGACCTCGTCAAGCTGATTAAAAATCTAGCCAGCCTCACGATCCAGCTTTTCGCCCATAGATTCACGGACATTGGATCGCTCTACTTTGGCCCTGATCCTCGACTCCAAGCCATCGCCTCCGGAACCCCGACTCCCAAAGCCACTCTCCAGCATTACTCTGGCTTCCCGTTCTCGCCCACCTTGGGTCCCCTTTCGAGGACACCGTCTATGCAATCTGTGCATACGGTTACGCATAACTACCACGTTGGACCTATCATCTCCTGGCCGTTCTTTGGCTCCAACCGAGGGAACCTCGACCATCCCACTGAACTGAACCNGGGGGCCCTGGTCAACGACAGTTTCCTATCTGGAATCTTGCGTTGAACGAGAGATCAACGGTGTCTTGAAGGAGAATGAGGGTAGTGCTGCACCCCACAGACTCCATCTGGATCCTGACGAAATCCACTCGTCATGGCACCACAAGCTGCGCGCTGTTCCCGGGGATGAGTCTGATGATTCGGATGAGTACGATTTGGAGGAGAGTGATGAGGAATGGGAGGGTCCTGGGTCGGCGATGTATCGTGATTACAGAAGGATGCAGCGAAGCACTTTCCTTGTTGCTCATTTGAATCGAAGAGAGGCTGCCGTGAAGCGGGAAATGGGGAGGTGGAAACAGCTTATGGAGCGACTAGTTGAGCAAGAACAGAAGGAAGGGGTAAAGGAGGAGTTCAGTTTGGATTGTCATGATTTGAGTTTGGAGAACGTGTTCGTGGATGAGAATGATCACAGCAAGATTGTAAGTCGTCCTCCTTCACCTTATTTTTAGCCCCTATTCGTATTGTCCGAGATTTCCTTCTCTTCTACATCTAATCTAATCTTTCACCGACTTACTGACCTGCTTCTTTTCTCATTGTAGACATGCGTCATTGATTGGGAGTCGACGACGACTCGACCGCTCTGGGCGTGCGCCCACGTCCCCGCGTGCCTCCAATCGAGTCCCTTCGTCTCGAAACTCTTCCGTCAAGCCATCGCCGAACTACCATNCGACCCTCACTTCCGCATTCCACCACCACCTGCGCATCCCAAGACTGGCCGCTCCATCAGCGTCGACCCAGCGCAGCTCTGCCGTGAATGGCTGTACCACGAAGCGTCCGGTGCTCGATTACGCATGGCGCATCGGTGCGCTGAATGGGATGGCTGGGAGGAAGGCCTCGTGGATAGTATCTTGGGGCCGGAGGAGATTGAGAAAGAGTGGTTCAAGGTGGGGAGTAGCGAGTATGATCATGAGTCGTTGAGAGCAGCGATTGCTTCGCCCGGGCATGATCATGGCCATGAACATGAGATTGATGGGGAGGTCGGTTTGGGTGCGTCGCTTTGGTCTTCGAAGGCAAAGAATGATGCTCCTTCGTCGTATCGGGATCGGTATAATGGGAGTGCGGGTACTGGGAAGAATGGCAGGAGTAATGGTGTTGGGGCTGGGTCGGGAGGTAGGCGGGGTGGTGCAGCCGCTGCTCGTGGAGCTGCTTCAGTCCTGAACAAGCCTGCCAAGTTACCTTTCATTGCCGAAGAGCACCAGAAGGAGAAGATGCTCAACACCACGGGCGATATCTGTGGAGGAAGGGGTGGGGAGCTGGGGAGGCGGTTAGAAGCTTGGTTAACGGTGACCGGAGGTAACGAGGTTGAGCCGATGAAAAAGTGGAAAGGAGAGGCTGAGGACGAAGGTGGTGTCCATCATGGGGAAGAGTCTGCCAGCGTCCACGAGACCCGCGATCCAATTGGCCTGATTGGTCGTTGAACGGACCTGTACTTTCTTCCCACTCTCAAAGGTCTCCTCAACGAGACATACTACTTCTCGTTTAATTCTCTGCATATTTCGACCTACATTTATTGTTTGTTCCTTCCGAACTCTCACTTCCCTCTGCTTATTGCCAAGTAGAACCACCGCCTTATATTTTTCAAGCGGTGCTCTACGTATCATTTTCATCCACATCATCATGGTTCTTGGAGTTCATGCATTCTGTCCTCTTCATTTCCTCTGTCATGTCGTGTTCATGTCATAATGTCTCTCATTCGCTGCATTACTTTTCTTCGTGTTTCTGTTACAATGATTCATTTTTTGTACCTATCTCTCTTCATGTACATATTTATTTAGGAAGAATTCGAAGCTTGGGCACCGGAGATGCTCAATCATTACCCTTTTGTACGTTCAATTCCTGCTTTCCCTTCGTTTATCTCTTAGCTGGGCGGAGGGAGGTGAAGGAAGGCCGTTGGTGAGAAAAATACATCAATGACATCATCAGGCCAAAAGTTTCAAACGAACTTCAACCATTGCTGACCCTCCTCACACTCCTAAGCGAACTGCTTGAATCATCGAAGAAGCTGAAGAACATGGTCAATCTTAGAGGCTCAGACTAAACTAGGTGGAAACGGACCTATGGAACGACGATGAACACTGGCAACTGGACGCCGACTTCCCAAAGACATATCCGCGTCGCCGAGCTCGAAGAGATTCAGCAAACGAAATAGGGATTGCCCTGGCGAGATTGACGTCGAAGATAGTTCCAAAGGTTGGTTAGAAGACCAATACTCTGAGGATACCGCACGCAATGCTGCAGTAGAGAAGGCTGCAAATTTCCTTCTGGAACAATGTGGACCGGATGGCATCGTCGTTCTGTCTTTCGATACCCATGAATTGTCCGCCTTGGTTCCCTCCCGGGCTGACAGCGATGGAACTCCCTTCACGTTCCTTTCTCGAATCTTCAAGGCCGCGCGGAGCATCCTCTAGCTCAACATATTTGCGCCATCTTTGTCTCCCTCGCTGAGCAGCCCAGTCAGCTCTTCCGTTGCAGGACTCTCTTTCACCTCAGTCCGTGAACGCTGTGGAGTTCATCGCTCACCTTGCACGCGCTCTGTACGATCAAACTACCACNTTTTTCATTATTGTACTTCATGGCCTACTTGCGAACCGCCGTTTCGGTGGGGTGCTAGGTGGGAGATGGGGACTAAAGAGTCAAGGCTGATTTGCTTTGCTACGTGCAAGCTAGCCACTGCTAAGGACTCTCACTGGTACGATATCGGGATCTTAGCTTGCCTTGCCGTGCGATTCGCTTTCCGACCTCGGCCCACTAGGAGATCGAGCACGGCTGGGTCAAAAAGTGCTTGCGACTCTGTGTTAAGGCGGACCCCACTCCGACTCATCTACGAATTGTGGGCGTCGTCCCTTGGGATCTTTTGCTCTCTGAGGCGGCATATGAACATCTCAATTTCGACGCAAAATACAGATTTGACAGTCCTCGCCAAAATATTTTTGCACATGGGCGGTTCCATCTTGAGGATAGAGTCGTCGAGGGGCTGGTCATGAGCTTGATCCGTGGATGGAAGCCAGGGACACGATCGTTTTCAAGAATGCCCCTGGCCAGTGGAACTCGATGCGACCATGGGACCCATTCAGCCACAGTGCTATCCCCCTTCTGGGTTTTAAAATGGCTGCTTCCTGCCATGAAGAGTTGGGGCGCATGACCCCATCTGTTGGTGACGGTGGCGCTGGAATCACAATTCCGAAGGTGTTCGTGTATGGTGCAACCGTTTCGTGCAGAATCAAGATTGCAAGATCGTCAGCGCAAAATAAGTAACTATGCGCTCTCCTTTCTCGTGGGGTTGGCGTACTATGTCCCCCTAACTAAGCTGGGGTGGACGTACTATGGATCGGACTTAGTGCGACGAAATTTGCGAGGACAATCTGGTGTTGATTCTGTGACATGCTAGCAGCTACTGCGAGCGGCATTATCACGATGGCGTGGGTTCTACTGTTCTATGGATCCCGTCGCGTTCGGTATTTGCGAGTCCAATCCCAAGCTCTCGATCATACGCATGGCGTTTTCTTTGGGCTCGACACGCAACCTACCCGTCACTCTGATAAACCAGGGCTCTCATCAACAACATGCCAGCGGGCCCTCGAGTCGACCTTTGGTATCGTATGAGTCGTATGANTTTTTGGTTCGCTGGAATCGGTCCCGAAACGTTCGGATGTGCGAACAAGAGGAGGTGAGCGAAACAGAGACCTTCTCGCTTCCTCTTGGTCGACGTACATGGTTGCCGACCCTGTCGATCCTAGCTTGTTGTCTAGTCTGTCTTGTCAGCGGGAGGAGCTGAAAGAGGACTCGAGAGCCGTTGGACAGAGACGGGTGGCCATGTGGTAAGAGGCGAATAGCGTGAGCATGGCGGTTGAATAGAGTTTCCCTATGGGTTGGCGTGAAAGGTTATTTCCGCAGACATAACGTGAATGTCTGGGAGAGAACTCATTTCACTTGGGTGAAGAAGGGAGACGACTGCATCGGAATGGGTAATGGCTGCGCGGTTAATGTGATGTACTGGTTAAATATAGCTTATTTGGATTCATATCAGAGATTGGATTAGACCGTGGCCAGGTGTACAGGGCTCGATATGGAGAAACTCCAACGTTATGTCCTGAGTTCGTTCCTCTACTAGTCCTTCTTCTTCACACGTACTGTTGGTTTGAGTTATAATTCTAGTGATCGAGTGAGCGGACTGGCGATTTGGGGTGTTCACTTATGCATGCGGGGACGGTGATAAGCGTTTGGTCATGAAAGTGAATGCTGCCTCGAGGACCCAGCCACATCCCTTGCTCATATCCCGACAGCGAACGTGTAGTGCTCATTTATGATTTAGCAGGGTCCTCCGAGGCTAAGAGTCCTGAACTTCATTTCATCCGCTGTCAGGGTCGAAATCGGGTACTCGTCGTCGGCTCGTTGCTCGAAGGAACACCCGTTTTACTAGCTGTGGGCAGTCTGGCCTCTGCAGGTCTAGGCGTGTTCAGCCAGCCACCGACGCTTGGCAACCGAGAACGACCACGCAATGACAAGAAGTTCCGCTTTTGGGACAAATGACATTTCAATGATGTCAATGACCGGAAACGGCTCCTCACAATTTTCCTTCCACTCCTAGTCTCTCCCGCACATCCACTTGATAATACGAGCAAAAGCCAGCTTTTAGAAGAGAGATCAAGTCCAAAACTTACTAGAATCATATAACCTGGATCGTCCGCACCACTGTGTCGACGATCACCTCAAACCCGGCTAATCTGGCTGATGAGAACCGCCCGGCGTCTTCCGGATCGGCCGTTTTTCCTCTCAGCATTCTCACTGTCCCCCTGAGTTTGTTGCCTTCTTCCAGCTCATCGCCCAGCTTTTTGCCTCCTCGCTTCTCAGCACCCCCACACTCCTTAACCCTTCTCTTCACCTAAAACCCCTTTTATTTCTCCCCTTTTCCTTCTATTTGGTGAGTATAAAAGCTCTCAAAGGCCCTTCGCTGCTCACCACGTCGATTTGCAGAGAAACCATGCAGACCAGGAGCCTTGTCGTCTCTCTCCTTACTGCTGCCTCGTTGGTCGCTGCTCAATTCAGGGTCACCGTACCTAGCACGAGCAACTGGTGGGGTGAGTTGCTGTTGTTGCTAAGGATTCTCGGCCGTGGGCCCTAACAAAGTCTCCGTCAGTCGCCAGATCCACCAACATTCTCGAATGGACTTGCAGGGAGGCCAATGCACCAGCACAATTCACTGTTTTGTAAGTTGCTGCTTTCCCGCTGGTCGGAGACCCTTTCTAACCTCGTCTTTCGCAATACAGGATTGGTAACAGCGTATGTCTTCGATGTCGTCGAAAAATGTTGTCCAGTGCTTGATATTCTCTCGTTCTTGTGAATAGGACCAAACCATCCTCGTCCAGCCCTTGGCCATCATCGCTCAGCAAAACAACTTCGACTGCTCAATTATCATCACCCAGGACCAAGCTAACCAGGCTGCTGGTCAGGGCTACCAAGTCTATTTGGCCAACCCCTTGAACAACACCGACGTGAGCACCACTCCATTTTATGCTCCCTTGACCCTCAACCCCACTCGCGGTACAACTGTCCACACGGGCGGATCCTTCAGAGAAACCATCTTGTACCCGAGTACTCCCATCCCCCATCATGGCCTCATTTTCGCTTTGGCCTGATTACCTTCATTTTGTTATGATGATGCTGACGAATTCTCTCTTACTTTCATCAGGTTTACGCTACCTCTGAGCCTTTCGAGATCAAGCCCCTCGGTTCCCTCTACCCCACTCAACAAGCCGCTGCGGCCTCCTCGGCAGCTGCTGCCGCGTCTGCCAGCGCTGCAGCCAACTCGACCAACAGCAACAACAATAACAATAACAGCGGTGCTTTCAGCGTCCGCTCCGGTGTGATTGGTGGTATGGCCGCGGGTGTTGTCGGCCTTGTTGGGGGAATTGCTGCTACCATGCTTTAAGCTACATATACTCTCGGACGATAGAGTCTGTCATTGACTCTTCCCTGCTTAAAAGCTATGGGCACCGTGTCCCCCACGGCATGCTCTTCCCAATCGCGAACATTGTTCTGCTCTTTGGACCCGTCTCTTACTCTGCCTGCTGGTTCCCCAATGGACTTTGCTACCTAACGACGCTTTTTCCTTTATTTCTATTATGCTATGTGTAACCAAACGATGAGTGTCTTTGCTGACGTTGTTACCTCCCTACATTTGTTAGTCGTCCTCGCATTGTCACTCAAGATACCTTGTTAATCACTTTGTTTGTAAAACTGTTGCTGGTGGGCGATCAAGTGGTTACATTCATCAACGTTCTCTCGTCTCTCGGAGGCTTTGCTGAGTTGAAGCAGTCGGGCCGGGAATCGCACCGGGATCAATGTTTACTCACGCCACACTTTCCAAAGATGTGGGAGTCGGTTCCTTGAGCTCGGCTCTGTTCACCATGGGCTCAGCCGCTAGCTCGTCACCGAAAGCCCTCGGCGATACTGGTACGTACTCCTTAGAGATAGACTCTTTCAAGAAAGAGCCCAAAAATGTATCGAAAATCACCACGCTCTCAGCTAGTAAAACAGGAAATCCTGCAGGCCGAGCTTTTGATCTCTTTGGGTCTGACCCAGCGCGTAAATTGGCGGAACGGAGAGGAATCATGCTGAAAACTTCATTCGCGCAGCCTGATTGTACGTAGAGGATGTAGTAGCACAAATACCGATAACGTCCTCAACACTGAGTTGTGACGCTATCTCGCAGAGCTTTGTTCGCAAATGCGCGGGTGCGGAAGACAACGAACGATGCGGCCAGCGACTGCGATATCCAGAGGTACCCGGCGGATTGTGGAATCCATGGACCGACTGATCGCACTCTCTGTGAGCGCAACTCTGGAAGTCAGCTTTATCCCTTCCACAACCCCATCTATCCTGATGTTCGAATGCAGATGACCCCGATACAGCCCTAGCATCAAACTTGTCACTAGAGAACGCCAAGATGTCCGCTTGGTCTTGCCGTCGTTCAGAAAGTTCACACAAAGCTTCTCCACTCGAATCTGTCGGAGCAACGAGCTGAGAACTTCACGGTGAATTCTGCTGAGAAGTTTCATGGAGACTCTGCCCTTGGAAGCAACACGTGCGCAGCACATAGCGCCTTCTCTCATGATAACGAACTCTCCTTCTTATGATACTGATGTGCTTCAAATTCGTTAGAATCAAACACAAATTGGAGTGGTAAAGACATTCATTAACTGCTGTGATGAGCCCTTCCCCACCACCTTAGACGGTGCTTATTGGTGGATGTGCACATCCCATGGTACAATGACATACGAGTCCCCAGAGATCCAACTTGACGTCGTGTTTGGTGATCGCGTCTGGACTAAACACATCGGACCTTCTATTCATCCTGCGCTTAGCTCCTTCCAGAGGTGGCTCTTTGACGCCCACAACAGCCGCCTACCATCACAAGCTCTAGCCTGGAAACCCTGGCGCTCCAAGCCGTTCGCGTTTATGCAAAGAATTAGAAGGAATCACTTGTCGCCTGTATTCTTATTTCTATTTCTTTGTACGTCGTACACTACAAATTAAACCAGCAAGATCGAACACGAATCATCAGTCAGACTACGAGAGATAGGTATACGGTCGATGCCCAGAAGGGAGGATCTCCCCGAGTTCAGTCCATACGGCCTCTCAGATACAGATAGCTCCGATACAGGGCCCACCTCCAAGTGGGCTTGCACTAGCACCTTCGAAATCGTCTAGAAAGCAAAAGAAGTCCATTTAGTTGCTGAAAGCGTCGCCGTCCTCTGAAAAGCTCACCTGAGGAGTCTCCGCTCGGATCAGTTGGAAGGACAGGCCTTCCCAAGGCAAGTGTACTCAAAACGAGTAGCACCGTGATAAATGCTGCGGGGGTGTGCATATCGAATTGGCTCGGGTCTGAGGACTTTTCACGGAGGGCGTGAGGTACGGTGGCGACCACGGTGGGGTGTTGAGATGAGAACTCTGTTAACACAGCTGAGTTTTATAGAAATACTACCTTTGGGAGCAACACATACGTACCATGTAGTGCCTTCTCTTAAGCTAACAGAATCTCCTTCTCATGATATTGACGTGCTTGAAATTTGTTCGAATCAAAGACAGAGTGGAGTGGTAAGACATTCATGAACTAGGTTTCCCCAGGATCTCATCACGAATTTGATTATCACCAGACGAAGGATGGGTCCCACTGAATGAGAGTAGGACAGTTGAGACGGTGAGAAACTTCGTGGGAGACGTTGTCGTGATTATTCTCCGAGCTAGCCACAGGTAGAAGAAGTTCTACTCGTACAAAAGCATACAAACTAGAACATTTCCCATGTCTCCGAAAATAGGCTTTGCAACAGCACGAGTGGGGTGTGGTGTTCGCCCTTCTAGGACACACGGCCCAGGATCTATTAGTACCCTTTCTCGCAAACGAGAGTATTGCAGATTGTGATCGGCGGGTCTTATAGAAGCAACAGGAATTAGTACTAATACAAAACACAGCATTAGTGACTTACCTCGGGCTGGAAGCTTGGCCAAAGGTGTATCGATATCTTCGGCGACACAAAAATCAGAGAACCTGACAAGACTGGTAAGAATCGCACGTACATTGAGGTTGAGCGGTAGGAGCTGCAGGGACTGCAACTACTGCAGCAACTATTGTCAAGAAGAACGCGGTAAACCACGAAGTCATCGTCGAGAGCGAGTGTTGAGGGCAGTAAATCTGTCTAAGGTTTTATTTGGGGCTGGCAATTCACATTTCACAGGGACTGCTCTTATATATACCACCTAACGTACTCCTGAAAACATACATGAACACACATATTGGGTCTCCGAGCCTCCCAGAGCCAGCGTATCAAAGCAAAACATCTCTTCCCGTCCTATGACAAGTGGTTTAGGTGAATCGATGAACTCAAATGAAGGTGCTCCATCCTTCTCCCGTTGTGTCATTGTTTACGCCTGTGAAGAGCAGGGTATAGCTGACGCTAGATGCAGATTTGCCCGCCCGGTTCGACTCGGCAATCCGCGTCGAGTGCGTCTAGACAAAGGGGAACGCAAGTTCAGTGGATGTCTTCGCTGCGGAAAGCGAGCTTACCGATAGCGACGTCAGGAACGGGCGTTGCCAGAGCAAACATACTGGTAATGCTCATGAGCACGGCCAACACGTTGAGGAAATGCATGCTGAGCAGATTTGGTCTTGGACGCAAGAGCTCAATATGGACAGGTGGAGAGGAAGGGGATGACCAGCAGAAGAATGCGATGTGGTCGGCTTTATACAACGCCGAGGGTGCTATGTATAGATAACCCTGCGCCCATAATACTTCGATAAGTGGTGTACTTGGAAATAGAAGAGAGAACCAGGCGGGGGGGGACGTGGGTAGCCAACGCAAGTTTCCCTAATCGACGCCGGTGAGTACAGATTGAATTCAGACAGAGAATATTACTGAGTCCTTACCGCAGTCTAGCCGATGAACCAGTCGAATTGCAAGCGTATATCACGCTTCGCTTCGTTAGAAATGCTTCGGAGAACAACTTGAAGGTCATCGTTCGTTGTAATACAAACACAGCTACGCGAAAGTCGAATCTTTCCCTACACTTCGGAGAAACATTGAATAAAAATCAGCTCTCGGCGGCAACACAGTTTCAAACTGAAGGGCGGATGCCGTGAATCGAACCAGCGCTGGGTGTACAGGGATCACTGAAGTCCATACGACGATATCGGGGGCCGCGTGGCTCAATACAATAAGTTGGATGCCCGAGCTTTAGATGCATATGTAGCCCGGGCACGAAGGAAGACAGCCCGGCATCCCCGGTGGGGTTCTCGCTGCAATTGGTCTTGGCTGAGAATTAACTGGTGCAGCGACGACAGCCGTCGACGCGGAGGCTGCGTCAAGGAGGAGAATCGTTGAAAGCCAGTGCATCGGGACGACGACACGGGTTGTTGCTGAAGGCTGCAAGACAATGTAGTCTCGTTTATATAGCAGTATACGATGAGTCAGTGTGGTATTCCCTCATACCCTCGAATTGACAAGTGCGTCAGAGAACAGAGAGAAACGGTTGGTAGTAATAACTACCAGCACAAGTTCAACCTAGTCGACGACACATCGATATGGATCCCGATCGATTTGGAGCTGAAGATCCAAGATGCATCCTCCCCAATGGCAGATGAGATGCCTAACGCTTCTGAAAGACCTGAGACCCAAGCATTGGCAGTATTAATGAGATGAGGTGACATGGAGGCCTTGGTCAAGGGCGGACAGAATGTGAAGGACACGCGACAGCAGAAGGAGTCGATCGTCAAACAGAGCGCGGATGAGACACACTCGGTACGCTCTTGAGCAGAGAATGGCTCTCGTGTCTGTTCGGTGTCGTGCCGCAATACTGACTGTGAGGCCTGGGAGAGATTAAGCAGAACTCAAGAGACAGGAAGAAGGTACTAATCTGAATCAACATACCCTTCTCCGTACGTTCCAAACGTGAGCCTCAACGTACCCAAAACACCGCGACATCCAGCAACTGTATCAACCAAAGCCTGACTGTACATTCATAAATTCGAGTCTTGCTCTTCCTTCGAGGCAAGAACGTCGAGGCGGGATGCATCGAATTGCGACGGATTTAGGAGGGTGATTTCGTGAGCTGCAAAGAAGTAGGATCATGGAGGCTTTTGTGAATGGCTCTAGGGATACGCTGGGCTGGAAAAGCTCGTCAGATGGCGAACACTGCAGATTCAGGTGTCTCCTACAGCGAGGTTCGTGGACAACGCTTTTGATGTGGCGAGGTCGTTTCTTGAGCCATTGTAGGCCCAGGAGAAGGCGCCCGAAGGTGCCTACTATGCACCACGTATTGCAGGGCGCTCCCTTGCTTTCGATTGACAAGCAGCACTCCCCGCAAAGGGTTCAATGAGGCTGCCGGACTGTATGGTAGACGCCTCTGGTTTGAAGTTGGACTCGTACATGGTTGCGGCTGAAGAGAATAGGTCGACGCGACGCGACGCTGGGGTCACCTGGAGACTCCGGCTTTCACCTTTCCCTTCTGCCGTCAGGTCGCGACCGGCGACTAAGCGGTGGCCTGCGGCCGCTGCCTTCCACCTCACAATTGTTTCATTCAACTTCGCATGTTGCTGTAGAGCTACGCTGTACCGTTTAGCGAAAGTGCAACACGCAAGAACATCAAGTCTCTACGAGGATGGCCCGCGGTCGTCGAGAGGCCAATTCCAATGGGTAATTGTAAGCTTGACAAAGGCTAGGCTACGAAAGGTTAAGCGAACTTTTCTTTGTCAATGTGTTCGACGGTGACCGACTATGAAGATCATAGCCGAATGCAAGACGAGGTCAAGTTTTTTAGACTACTTTCTGAGTTTTTCCTTCACCGGTCCAATTGCTGTACACTCTTCCAAAGTCAAAGGTCCTCAAGTTAATCAAATACAGAGAACTACATGCGAAGCAAGCTCCCATTTCCAAAATTGTCCATAAATCTCTGGATGACCTTCCCGACTACGGCCGGTAGCAAGCCTAGTCAAATGCAGATGCTTCCCCCTTCAGGAGGGGCAACCCTGCCAACGCCAGTTTCTTCTATACATGCAGGGTCAATGTTATCTTGCAGGAAAGGCAGGAGTGTAATTAGTTTTGCTCCAAATCGAGGGATTGTCTGTAGCTCACCCCGTCCTCTGTCAGGGCTCTGAATTATGGGATGTCCAAAAGCCCACAGTGTGCTTGCAAGCCCAGCAAGGAGGATCAATGCCTTCGAGATGTGCATGTTTCAATGTAACAGCGATCCGGGGGAGTCAACGATAGAGAGGGACTGGGTTGTCAACGATGCTTGGGTCTAAATAAGGACTCCGGAGTGGGGTTTAGTGGGATGATCAGCTCTCAATGGTTGCAAAGGGATGAAGCAATGGGGTTCCGATATATACTGTTAGTACCATGGGTGAATTAGAAAGTACCTGTCCAAGCTTTTGTTACACATTTGCCGCTAATACAATGTCACTGTAGCCATAGTTGTAAATCGAAGACTCAAGCCATGCACGAATATCGTCGAACTGACGCCGATGTAGAAGCAAGCACCCAATCCAGTCTTCAGCGTTGGAAGAGCCATTGATTCTCGAGGTGAGCTCCGATTCTTCTCCTACCATAAGTTTCTTCGAAGCAGATGCTTATCATTGTTCTCAATACAAAAACAGGTAAGATATCGGGCTTCCCCCTGATACTTGAGGAAAGAATGGAAGTTTTCTCCTAACAACACAATCAATTAAGCGTGGGCCTGCCCTCGGTACCAGAAAATAGCAGCGGCGGAGAGTCTGACACAGAAAGATTAGAAATTGGAAAAGCGACTCGGTGCAACTTCTGGCCGTGTTAACTTTGAGAAAATTTGAGGAGCAACCGACCTCAAAAATAAAATGGAGATATCAGAGCGGGAAAATAAGGGGAAAGGAAGCGATGCACGCCCAATACATAACAGTGCCCAAGAGCAACGACTTCGGCGCGAGATGGTTGAGTCAAATGGACAGATGTTTGCTGAGAACTGCAGCAGGAATCGAGGTCGCACTGATTGCTGCCACCGTGCGACGTGTGACGTCATGGTTGTGAGGGTCATCAGATGAGCAGAAACGAAGGCACAAGTTTCAAATGCTAAACAGCCTCGACCGTTATCGGACTCGGTATTGTGAGAGACGGTGCTCGCGAGAGGCTTCATTGTTTTGCAATCGCGTTCTTCCTCTCACTTCATAGAAGGGACACCCGAACGGTTCTCATCAAAGTGATATAATATGTCCGGGTAGGTGTCGTGTCGCAATATTAGAAGTGAAAGCGAGGATGCCCGATAGTGCGCATTAAGTTTTAGGGTGGGGCACAAACTAACTGTCGCGTACCGCGACATACCGGTCTTGAAGAGGCCCTCTGAAGTCACCAAGAGCCTAAATAAAGGTAGGCGTCTTCGTCTTCTCACTTAGCTGATGCTTCTTCCTTCGATACGGGATACTTCAAAGGCGGTCGGCGAGGTCTCTGGGCTTGTATGGTACCCGGTAGAGATCACGGCATTCATGATTCGGCCGGGGTGCTCGTCCTGTACATTCTCCTCTGGGCTGGGCTCAACGGAGTGGGGAGGCTGTGAGCTGGATGCCCCTGATTGAGATTGTGAATATGGTTAGAGACATGGAAGCAATTGGTGGGAGAATGGGACGATTGCCGGAGTCTCGGTGGCCAAGTTCATAACGTTCTCCGTCAGTCCAGGTCCAACAGTTTAAGCCGCCGGTACGAGCATCAAATACTCTCTAGGCGTTCTTGGAGGTATCCGTATCTAAAAATGCGCTTATGGACCACATTCTGTCCTAGTGATTCAATTCGGCTCAGGTGAATCTCTGAATCTTGCCAAAGGGCATTGACATTGACACCACACCACCGTTCACGAGTTGATTCGGGAAAGAGTGCTCTTATCTGACTACGAACTTATCACTCTTCTTTCTTCTTCTTCGGAAACAAAAGCTGAGTACAATCTTTCAGGAGTCGGAACAAGGTGGGTCCTATTAACTTTATCCAATATTCTTTCTGATCGTTTGGACGACGATGCTGTCGAATCCGAAACAAGGAGACGCGTTGTGTGAACAATTGCCGTCATCTGAACCGCTATAGCGGCATCTCGCTGAGCAACAGTTGACCGCGAAAAAAGAAGTAACTGACCTTTAAATGCAGACCCTGATATTACAACTACCATCCTGAGATGGTGGACCTTTTGCTACATCTACAAGCACATCTGGAACGTAAGAAGCGCCGCGGAGGCCTTAGAAGACCAAAACATACCACGAGCAGCAGTAGGAAGCGGGGTGGCGCTAATCAATGCCGCTGTGAGGACCGCAACGGTAGAAAGAACAGAAAAGGACTTCATGCTCGCGCAAGCTCCAGACCTAAAGCTGATAACAGCCGGCCGCATTGCTTTTATACGATGGCCTTAGCCAAGAGAACGCTCGGGCTGCCTAAAACTCGGAAAAGGCTGTCAACGGAGAACATGTCGCGTCTGTCAACTGTCCATTTGTCCCCCTGTCTGGGAGTAGCTGACACGGTAGATATCGATGTGCCAGCTCGTAGGAAGAAGAAGCGATGGTGGACTACGGGAGAGACTCCGAGATAAGTAGGAGCTGCCGTTGAAGAGGGGCCTGATTGTTCCGGCTTTGTCGATCTTTGTCTCTCTTCACAGGACTTCGACTTCTTCGACTTATTTCATGAGCACAAGAAGCTCAAAGATGGGAAGCAACATGTGGACGAATTCGCAGGGTTTGAGTGGTAGGGTAATTAAGGCAATCAGGAACGCTGTTCTTCTTACCGCGCCTGATTGATGAGAGATGGGCTTGTGCTAGTGGCGGATAGGAGGTAGGAGTTGGTCTGTGCTCGAACTAGATCGAGGAAGGGGCGGTTAAGGAACAAAACAATAACTGGGCCATGCGATTAACCAACTTCACACGTTGTCCCGCGCTCATTCAAGGACTCCTCATCCACACACTGCAGTCGCTTCTCCTTATGATACAAATTGGAAGACAATATCCTTCTTGATATTTAGTTTGACTACTACGTACTGTACATTCGATATAACCTCCATTTGACACATAGATACATAAGGAGTACTGAGTGGGAGTGTAAATGTACATGCTCAAAGCCTGCATAAAAAAACTAGTTGGGATGATACATATATCCATACACAATGCAGCNAAAAAAAAAAGACAGAAACTTATGCGTGGTTCCGTTCCAGTGAATCGTTCTCGTTCCTCTTGGCAAGAAGGTCGTTCAGACTGCGCACCACGGACCCAGCACCCTCCCCAACCTTCTCCTTCTCGTCCTCCGAAACCTTAATCAATAATTTAGTTTCAAATCTATCCGGGTGCCACCGCTTGATGTACTCCTTGATACGATCCTTCTCCGACCGAGATTTGTCCGGGTATAATGGTGAGAGGATGTAGGACTCGATAGCTAAGGTCGTGATGTCTTCCGGAGCTGAGGGCATCCTCGTTACGGGCCAAGGGAAATCCGTCCACCTCAGACTATCCTTCGATGAGAGGCCAAGCCACATCTTCTCGTTCTTCTCGAAAAGCCTTGCCATTTCGTCCTTAGTGAGGCCAGCCCCGGTTCGGGTGGTTTGACGTCTCGCAAGCAATTCTTGTTCTTGTCGGAACTTCTCCTGTTGCTGACGAGCATGTTCAGCATGCCTTTGTGCCCATTCAGCCTCGGATTGCGGCATATTCGCGTTTCCAGAGCTAGAAGAAGGGAACGATGTTGAGCCCATGGAGC
Source organism: Candolleomyces eurysporus (assembly GCA_027579435.1). Classification (NCBI taxonomy): domain Eukaryota; kingdom Fungi; phylum Basidiomycota; class Agaricomycetes; order Agaricales; family Psathyrellaceae; genus Candolleomyces; species Candolleomyces eurysporus. The sequence continues at coordinate 61,519 of JANBPK010001481.1, forward strand.
CCGCCCTGGGCTTGTTCGGGCTAGCCGTGGCAGGACGAGGAGGATTCGTGGACGCTGACGTTCCAGCCGACCAACCAGAACCAGTACCCGTTGTGGATCCCCAACTAGCCCAGGCAGGAGAGCCACCGTTGCGATCCATGGGGAATGGGGTCGAGGTAGCGCGAGCTGGAGGTGATCTGGGCAGTCCACTTGAAGGGGACGAGCCAGTGTTGAAAGGGAAGCTCGATGAAGTTGAGCTCGTCCATGCGCTGTCGAATCCACCGCTATCTTGTCGCTTCCTTTCTCCTCCCGCCGCCCTTCGTTTGATCTCTTCCTCTAATCTTCTGAATTCCGCTTGCTGCGCCTCTTCCTGCAACCTGCGCTTTCCCCTCTCCTCGTCTTGACGTCGTGCTTCCTCCTGTTCCCTCCTAAGTCGCTCGAACCGCTCTTCATCTTCTCTTGCTTTCCGCATTTGCTCCACCTCTTTCTCCCTCTCCCTTACGGCTCTCAGACGCTCTTCCGCATCTTCGCGCTTTCTGTTCTCCTCGGCCTCGAAAGCATCCCTGTCCTCCTCTTCCTGGAGGCGTCTAGCTAACTCCTGATCTGCTAGCGTTCTCTCTTGTTCCTCGCGTTCTGCCCTCTTCCTCTCGCGTTCCTCCTTCCGTCGCGCCTTCTTTTCCTCCTTTTCCTCCCTTTCCCTCCGCCTCCGTTCCTCCCTTGCCTCTTCGTCCCTCCTAGCGCGCTCCTCTTCTTCCTTCTGTTTCCTCTCTTCTTCTTCACGCTGCTGCCTCTCTTCTTCACGCACCCGCCTCTCTTCTTCTTCACGCACCCGCCGCTCTTCTTCTTCACGCACCAATCTCTCTTTCTCTTCGCGTAGTCGCTGCTCTTCTTTCTCATGCATTTGTCTCTCCTTTTCCTTCTCCTCCTTCGTTTTCTTTGCTTTACCCTTCTTCTTCCCCTTCCCCTTCTTCGGGCTATCCAACTCATCTTCGAAAGTGACCTCGCGAATTGTGTCCTCTTGTTCGACCTGTTCCAGGACAGGGGCCAAGGGTACCTCCGCCTCCTTCACCGCCTTCAGCTCTTCCTCTTGCTCCTTCTTCAGCGCTTTCAGCTCTGCCTGCTTCTGCTTCAAGTCTTCCAGCTCGCGCATCTTCTTCTTCAGCTCCTCATCCAACCGCTCCGCTTCTTCCTTCTTCACCCTCATCTCCTCCTCGTATTTCATCTGCTCTTCTTGACGCTTCAGCTCTCCCTCCAGTTTCTGCAGCTGAGATTCCCTCTCTGCGAGTTCTTTCTCCCTCCGTAGGATATCCAACTCCTTCTTTCGAGCAGACTCTTCCTTCAATCTGGCACGTTTCTGGAGTTCCAGAGCCTGGTTGTGCTGCCTCTCTGCCTCACGATGTTTCGCGGACGCCTCTCTCGCGAGCTTATCTGCCTCCTCCATCCGACGCTTCAGCTCTTCAGCTTGCTCCTCTGCTATCAGCTTGGATTCAGCTGCCTCTTGTGCGAGCCTCAGCGCCTCCTCAGCCTTCTCCCGCGCCTCCTTCAACTCCTGCAGCATCTTCTCGGTCTCTTTGTTCTTCTTCTCGTCCTCACGCTCTCGAGCCTGCCGTTCCTCCCTTTCTCTCTCGATCTGCCGTGAACGCTCGAGTTCCCTTTCCTGACGTTCAAGCTCTCGCTCCTTCTCCAGCTGTCGTTCCCGCTCAAGCTGCTTCTCTTTCTCCCTCTCCTTCTCTATTTCTTGTGCCAGCGCCTTCTCTCTTTGTTCTCGCTCCAACAGCTCGCGCTCTCGATCCAATCGCTCCCGCTCTCGTCCCAGCCGTTCACGATCCCGCTCTCGTTCCAGCCGCTCACGATCCCGCTCACGATCCCGCTCTCGTTCCAACCGCTCACGCTCACGTTCTTCGCGCTCCTTCTCCTCCTTCGCGATCCTCTTCTTCTGTCTCTTCTTCTCTTTCTCCAGGGATTGCTCGAACGTCTCTGCAGGAAGCGTCTCCCAGTTCTGTTGTCTGATCCCGCCACCACCACCACCACCACCACCGGACGGAGCTCTCGCCATCTGGTTGTACGAAGCCGGAGGAGGTCCAGTTTGAGGAGGTCCNGGGTTTAGGAGGACGGGAAGGAGGTACCCAAGTCCTCGCACTACTCTGTGATCCACGAGGACGCAAGAGTGGGGGGGTTCTGCCACCGCGCACCACCGTCGTCCGAGTAGTCCTCCTCTTCCTCATCGTCATCAGGATCTTGGTGTCCGTAGTTGTAGCGACTCCGACCTTCCTCATGTTCTTCGTCCGTATGATCGTCGCGCTCGTAATCGCTGTCGCCTGGAGGAACCCTACGATTCGGACGTGGCTGCGGCTGCGGCTGCGGCTGGTAGTAAATCGGACTCGGTCCTGGTCCTGGTCCGCTGCTAGCACGCTCCATCCTCCGCCTATCCGTACTCTTCTCTCGGCCATGGGTCTTGTTCCGTCGATTGCTATACCTCCTTTCCCTACGCTCATACATCCTCTGTTCCTCGTCCACACCCAACTCCTCGSCCCCGACGTCAGAGTCATGCTCGTCGTCGTAGTCATTATCGTCTCTGTCGTCATCCTCATCCGACTCGGGCTCAGAGCTCTCATCTCTCCGACGATACGACCTCTGTTGTTGACGCTGCTGCTTCCTCGTCGACCGACTCCTCTGCATTCCCGGCGCCTGTTCTGGTGGCTGCTGCCACTGCGGTGGACCACGCGGAGACTGCATTAGCGGTGGTGGCCCAGACAACGAAGGGTTCGATCGTAAACTCGGAGTACGCTGTGGAGTAGGTGCAGTCATAAAACGAGGGTCATGGTCATCATACTGCGTCTGCATTCGATGTTGACTCCGTCGGAGGTTACTCACCCCATATGGCCCTTGTCCTTGTGCCTGCAGCTGTTGTTGTTGAGGTGGAGGGCCGTACCCTCGGGAAAGTGTAGATGGGTCGGCTGTAACGGGCGGATGTGCAAACGACTGGTCTTCGACTGACCGCCGGTTCCACCCATGGTGGATCTCAAAAGGTATGTTGGCGGTTCTCGGAACGTTGATTGGCTCGGTGCCCGCAGAATACGGCGGTATACCTGTATGCAATTCCAATAAATCAATTAAATGGTTTCATAGTCATAGGAAAAGTGAAATTAGCTTACGACTTGACGGATCCCAGTACGTCCCATTCCCATTTACCCCAGGCGGAAGATTATACTCCTGCTCATCCAACACCAAATTCGCCGGTCCAGGCTTCTTTCTAAACTTGGCTGACGACTTCTTCCTCGCCCTCTGCTGCTCGAACTCGGACGAATCAGACCGGGGCCTTGGTCCGGTAGCATCGGCGTCCCTGCCAGGCGTCGAACCATCCATCATATCGTACATCTCTTCGTCGTACTCCTGATTGTCGTATCCGCTGGGGTCGGCGGGAGCGGGGTTTCCGTACCTCTTTGAAGGTCTTCTGCCAGAAGCTGAGGCTGGAGGGGTGGGAAGTGCTGTTTGAGGCGCAACGTTGACATTGGGTCGCCTTGGGTCCGAATAGAAGTCCGCCTCCATTGACTGGCGTTTGCTCACCCTCCCAGACGAAGTAGATAAGGATGGGAATTGGTGGCCTTGGCCAGCATCGTACTGATACGGATTTCCTCGTGGCTGTTGATAGTCAGATGGCTCGACGAACGATGTCTTGCGTGAGATAGAGCGACTCTTTGCAGACGGTGGCGGCTGGTACGGATCGCCGAATTCATCCACGGGAAGCGTGGGCTGAGCAGTAAGGGGTCTACCGCCACCCGCAGCAATGGAAGGATCCATACCAACCATCGCTGTGCGCAAAGTATTCGATGTTGCTGGCACCGTTTCCCTATCTCCTCCATGCAGATACCCGCCCTCGTAATCGAAATCCTTAGACGCCGACCTGTTCTTGGATGAGCTCGACTTGGACTTGCCGGACTTCCTCGACTCCCCGGAGCTCGATTGGGCGATAGGTTCAACGGGTATCTTAAAATGTCGAGGCCTCGCGGTAGGGTACGACGAACCGAGATCCAATTCATCCTCCCCTCCACGCCCACCACCCATCGCCTGATCGCTCATCTTCCACTGGTCCTCCACCTTCTTCATTCTTTGCGTCTCCTGCATAGTTTTCTGTTGTGTATCGAATATAGCCCTTGCAATGTCGTGTTCAGGAGGACGGTTGTCGTAGTCGTGCTCGGGTTCGTGTACTTGCTCGTCAACATCATGTTCGTCGTAATATGAGTTATCGTCGCCTTCGTGGTCAAACTCTGCCCTCTCCAGGATGGTATCGTCCATCACGCTCTTCATCCGCATACTTCCCGATGAGCGAACGCTCGTGTTCGATGTGATTGAGCGCATGCTGTTCGTGGACGCAATGGACCGCATGCTGGCTGAGCTGCCCCTCCGTTGGATGGACGATCCGGGTCTGTTAGATGCTGAGCTGCTCGTATTGTTGACGCTCGAAGTTGAAGTCGAAGTAAAGTGAGTGGGTTGATACGCCTGGTCTTCTGAGGGCATCCATATCTGCTGAGGAGGCGGTGACGAAGCAATTCCTCCGAGTCCTTCAGTCGGTGAATATGCCACGGCATGCCGGTCTGACATTGGACTGACAGTCGACGGGCGGTCGATAGGCCGGGGTAACGAAGAGCCTGAAGAAGCAAGAAATGATTGCGGTGCTGGCGTTTGCGAAGGTGGTGGGCGAGGGGATGGTGTCGGTCGGTCAGCCGACCAAGGTGTTCTTACTGGAGGGGGTGACTTTGATATTGAAGAGCCATCCGCAGCTTGCCCAGTGGAGGTCCAAGAGGGGATGGAAGGCCGCTGTTGTTCAGCCTTCCTCCTCAAACTCTCTTGCTGGAGATCATGGCGATCGCGCGGTGACGAGGCGCTCGGAGGCTGGGCCGACGCTGGAGGTTCAGATCCCAATCGTTGGGATGAGGATTTAGGGGCCCGCTGGGTACTTGACGAGCTTGCCGAAGTGAACGACCGAGGCGGTGGGGGCATATTCGGAGGTAGGGGTGGGATCTCGTATATCGGAATGGCGCTCGCCTGCGCCGGCGTTGGCACCGGGACAGTCTGTGACAGTCGTCGAAGCTCTGGTGCTTGTTCCTGTGGCCCTCCGCCTGCAGCATCCGAGGCCCCATCAGGCCCTTTCTCTGACTGTTTAATCTGCTGATAGATAACCTCCTGCTCCTGCCTAAGCGACTCCTCCCAGTTGGTTCCCAAAGCCATCCCCGCAGCCTCCCTGCGCTCCTGGCGCTCCCTACCCAACTCTTCCCGGAACTGCACCTCAGCCAATATGCGTATGTTGGTCATGGCGCTCTGATGCTCAGCGAGTAGGCGGTTCCTATCTTCAGGATTGCGTCGTATGCTAGTTTCGAGTTGGTCTTTGGCATCCTTGACCATGGGTGCAAGCTCGCCCTCGATTCTCTTTTTGAGGTTAGCCTTCCATTCTTCGCTTGGTTCGAGATCGGTCATATCGACACCGGCCGCACTCGTTGGTCTTCTTGTCGTCGCCTGGCCATGTTGAGACGCCGACGAAAACGATGCTAGCATCTAATGAATGAGGAAGGGAGCGGCAATGATGTGGATCCTAGTGCGGGGGACGGGTCGTTGAAGACGGTGATGGAGGGAAAGACTGGGGTGCGTGCTTGCTTGCTGGAGCCGGCAAAGCCCAAAACTCGCAAGTTTGTGAACGAGGCGGCCCTTCCTCCGTAATCAGAAATCGCCCACGGGAAAGCCCTGAAATTGACTGCCTCATGTCAGTCCACGAGTTCCGTCGAATTATGGCAATGAAGTCCAGATGGGACAGATAGATATCCAGATTTCATTTCACAGAACGCCCTTACCTGCAGTTCAGCTAGCCGTTTGCCTTCCCCTGCGCTTCAGAGTCCCTTGGTCGTCGTGATATATCCAGAAAGCGTCTGGACGTCGTCTCAGCAACGCCTCCGTCGTTGAACGAGGCAAACCCGCGACCAACCCTTTTTCGGCCCTTCTCATCGGTGGTTATCTAATCTGTCTCTTTCCCCGCTGGAAATCGCCCTGAGAAAGCTTTGCCTGAACAAGGGGACAATGATGTTCCAAAGCCAATCAGCAAGGCAAGATAGGCTTGAAATGTTCTTCTTCTCTCCACCAGGTACTGCTTACTCGCAGTAGCCCTGGAAGAGTCCGGAAGATACTCTGAGCCTCAGATTACGTTCGGGATCCATCATCCGAGGTGCTTCTCGACCTCGACCCTGCATAGCCAGCTCGAAGCAGTGCTTGACACCAACATTCCGAAACGGCGCGTGCCCCGAGAAGGGCCAGATTGGTTAGCCCAAACCAGGACAATAGGGTTGGTCAGGCGCCTACACAGATCTTTAAGGTTAGGTCGTATGGTCTATATGAAGAGGACAACAACTCGCCCCAGCTCTGGATTGGGTTTCATTGTTTTCTCATTATCGCCACTACCTGGGTCAAAATGCAGCGTTTAATAAATCCAGAGTGGAGTTATTGAGGAGGAGAGGGTAGAGATGAAGTAAATGGCGGTTGAAGGTCAAGTCGTGCTCGTAGCGCTGTCAGGTAAAATTAAAATCGAAGCTCGATCGTTCAGCGCCCCATAAAGTCATCGATCATCCCCAGCTTCATCGAGTACGGTCGCACACGAAGATTATGAACGACCGACAACACTACTACTCCTGGTTTTTCTCGCGGTACGCTATTTAGAGTATTAGCTATATACAAGAGATATCATAAAGCCGCCTCCATCGGCGATTTTCCTCCACGCTGCAGATGAGGATATTCCTAAACATCGCCGGGTCTTCGGGTGCTCCATAAACAGCGCTTAATATTCATCGATAGCATTAAGAGACTGTTCAAAGTTGACCATAAATCGATCCAGTGATTTAATACATCGGTCTAATAGGCCAAGATTCTTTGAATGAATGAACGTGTTAGTTTTGGCCGACGAGACAGGTCCTACAAGTGCCGTGTAAAAGCCCGTGCCTCATGGCAAGAACCGTCAGTCACCTTCACCGGCCTTGTCAGTTTACTTTGGGGAACTAGCCAATAGGAGTTAATTGAAGCGACAGGATGTGAAGAAAATTTACTCTATCACCCATTTCTTGAGAGTCCGCCATGGGCCAAATCTGTAGAATCAAATCACAAATTCGACTCGAAGAAAATAGCGAGAGACTGTAAGATATCTTCACCGCTCCTAGTCATACAAGATTAGGCCAGTCAAAAATCTGGGACCAATACTAAAGCCAGGCTGAAGGTCTTATACAGTAATAGACGATTGCAAAGAATATTTCGCTTTCTGACGATTATTAGAGAGACCAGGGTGACCCGAGAGCAACGTGTGCAGGCAAATGGTGTGATAATAGACCCTTCAAAGGCCAAAGGGAGGCAGTCAGTAGGAACTCAACTATTCCTTCCCGGAAAAAGCTCTACGAAGATATTCTATCGATGATCATTGGTATCTTTTTGCAGTCCTTCAACGCTCTGCGGACAGCACTGAATGGCGGTTTGGACAGGGTCAATGGTGACGTCATGAGGCGCATCGTATTCCCACGGCTGCCGAAGCAGGTTCCGAAGTTTTCATTGAATGCCTTTCGTTTGGTTTGAATTTCCCTGTTCCGTTCATTAGCGGTGAGAAGTCTAAACTCGTGACTGGACTCTTTTGAGCCTTGAGTCTCGAAAAAGACACTCACATGCATGAGCGATGAGTAGTGAACTTAGATATCTTGAATAGGTTTACGAGTAATGTAAGTACATAATGATAATCCATCCCGAACTTTTCTTGGATGCTCAATTCCTTCGCCGCACACCTCGATCAATCTCTCGTCTCATAAGAAGTTCCTGTTCTTGTCTGAACCGCTCCTGCTGTTGACGAGTAACATGGGCCCACATAGCCTCGGATTGAGGGTTAGTCCAGCTTCCACTGGCACCCGGGGGAGGGAAATATGAGCCGAAGGAGCCTGTTCTTGGCTTATTGGGAATCGCCGTGTGAGGGCGAGGAGGAGGCTTCGTTGTCGTTGATGACTTGTTGGTTTGGCTAGCGCTAGATGTTGTCGAACGGTTCCAGGGAACGAGGGAATTATGCGTGTTGTTGAGAGGAGGTTTGGGGGTCGTCCAAGCGCCGTTGTCTTGCCTCTTGTTTTCTCCTCCCGCTGCGGCTGCTCGTCGTTCGGAAATCTCTTCTGCTCGCCTACGTAATTTTTCCTGTTGCTCGTACGACTCCCTCTTCCGTCTCTCTTCTTGACTGATAATGCGCTCAAGTTCCTTCGACGGTCTTGACTCTGCCTGGTCCTGGTCATCAAGCCCTTCGATCTCACGCGCCTTTCCTTTCATAGCTGCTCCTGCTCTGCCGCTTTTCGGTTGGCGCGTCAGCTCCCCCTTCAATTTATCCAACTGCGACCGCGCTGTTTCTTCGTTGTCATCGGCCTGCTTCGCTGGTTCTCCGGCATTCCTCTTCGGCTCTATCTCTCGAGAGACCTCTCCTTGCCCTTTCTCTGGTTCCATTTCTCGCTCTTGGCTCGCCTCCGGTACTTGGGCATGCAACGGCGCCGATTCTTCGACCATGCTTCCACTGCTCTCTGCGATGTCAACCACAGCAGGCTGCCTTTTTCCCTTCGACTCTCCTTCTGCTGCTACGGCCGGTACCGTCACCACGTCCCCGCCGAACATATCCGAAGCAAAGCTGCGCAACACAGCCAATGAGCGCTTGATTTCTTCGACTTCACTCCGGAGCTGTTGCTCAGCATCCCCATCTACCTTCAAGGCATTCTCTTTGAGCCAAGCTGTGCTGAGTTGGACGAGATCTCCAATATCGTCGTCGATTCGCGATTTGAGAGTGGATTTCAANTTTTTTCGTGAGTTCGGGGACTCCTACGACGACGGGCTTGCTAGGAATACCGGCACTCTGAGAGCCCTCACCCTCTCGCATATCTTCTGGTTCCCTCTTTAGCGGAAGCATCTGTGCCCCAAAACTCTCGCCCCCCACTGAAAGGGTTCTCCGGGACCGTGAAGGCGGAGGATCTCGGTCTAGATCTCCGTAACTTGGCGGCACCCATCTCTCTGGAGTTTGTGGTGACGGTGTCATTCGTTTACCACCTCCGGCGGTCGGGGGATACACCGTATCCGAGTCTGGTCCTGGCTGTGGACTCGGACGGAGAGTCGGCGGGCGGATGTCAGGGGCTGACTCTCTCGGGTCCGACTGCTTAATCTGTTGATAGATAACGCCTTGCTCCTCCTTGAGCGACTCCATCCAGTTCGTCTCTAGCGGCATCCCCGCAGCCCATCTGCGCTCCTGACGCTCTCTCTGCAACTCCTCCCGGAACTGCTCCTCAGCTAATCCGCGTATGTTGCACATGGTCATTTGGTGATCAGCGAGGAGTCGGTTTCTATCGTCAGGGCTGCGCCGAATGCTTGCTTCGAGAAGGCCTTTGGCATCCCTGACCATGAATGCAAGCTCACCCTCGATTCTTCTTTTGAGGGTAGCCTTCCATTCATCGTCTGGTTCGAGTTCGGTGATCATATGGGAGTCAGTCGTCTTGAAAGCGAGCCTCTTCTTCGATGGGTGCATCCTAGTGGATAAAGAAGCCACGGGATATAGAAAGCTTGATGGTTGCGTGGCTGTAGCGAACGATGAGACAGGTTTTGTGACAGTAGTAGTGGGGCGGTGAAGAAGAGAACTCAAGGGTCCTACAATATATATGTACCAGTGGCACGCGCCGCCGGGCGCTTGCTATCCGAATATAAGACGGCTCATCTAGAAAAAACATCGCCTCTGACTCGGGGGCTGGACAGAATAGGCTTGACGGCTCACAAACCCTACCATAACCAGGCCAGGCACGGCCCTGGCAACGAATTCTTGACTGGCATGAGGCTTGATCCACGAGGCTGCTGTTAAAAAGCTGCGAGCTCAGAGGAAATAAAGCGCACAGCGCAGCTACAGTTGGTAGTACAGCCTGGGTCAGAAGCACGTACCACTTTCCAAATCCGATTGTTGAAGCCAGTGCATAGAACGTACGGCGGGCCACGACTCAATCGAGGGCTGTAGAGTGGTATTCAAGCTCAATAGGCTGTATTGAATAGAACACCCTTGGTATCATATGCCCAAATTTACCTGGGGTTGGCCATAACGCATGTAGGAGATCCAGTTTACAAACAGCACCAGCTAATTAATTGAAACAGCTCCGGTAACTCGGAAGGTTGCTCGTGTGTGCCTTTGTTTTAATTTGACGATGTTGCCAAGCCCCGGTTGTCACCGCAATTTATGCAAACGTTCATGGCTTGAAGCTCAACGTTCAATAGCTCTCCGTCTTGATAGGATTGTTGAATGTGTACAAAAAAAGGTGAGAAAAATGTAACTCCGGTGTCTAGCCTGACTGACTGTTGCAGAGGCTGGGATATCGATTCGCCCTTGGTCAAACCGAGCTAGCGGACCTCACTTTTGCTCGTGCTCTTCCGACTGCATTGCCAGATGTTCGAATAAATATATGGTCATCTGGGTCCATTTCAAAACGCCTCGTGAGGCCTATTCTACTTCGGCAACACGGAACGGAAGGAGAGGATATTCTGGGTTTGTCCGAGATGACCGAACTCTGCCACCGTCTTGTTCTGATCTGCCTTCGGCACGGTTCCGACTCAGGCCCTTAGAGCCCGCTCACCCTCGAGTCTGTAATCGAGTGATTGGTATCGCACTCAATTCACGCCGTTATCGTAAGTATTCTCCGAAGTATACGAGACGATCTGAGCTTTCTTTCCGTCTTTGCTATCGAAGAATCCCAGATTGACGCAGGACTTCAAGTATATGGTAAAGACATTGCTCCTGTGGGCTGGCCGCACTATTGCATGGTACAACAGAAGGCTGAAAATTCGGTGCTGCGTCAAGTCCAAGTAGTCAATTTCGATGATGACTGGCACGAGCCCAAAGCACTACGTACCATGTGCAGAGGTAGAAAGGTTGGCCGTTTCGCTATTGATAAACGTTGCTTGATGGATGACGAAGTGGTGTGCATTAGCGAAGGACGACACTCCTCGCCTCTTGGTTCTCAACCTGGGCGTGAGCACATGCTTCAATTTTTCCAATTGCATCGCTTCTTCTTTTCCTTTGTCCTCCTTTGCCGGCTCTTCAGAATCCACCACTTCCGGAAGGACCTCCTCTTTTCGCCATCCAGGCTCTATTGCTGGAGGATCCTCTTTTGGTCCTGGTAGATGGACGTCCATGGCAGCATCCTCCTCATTATCGCTTTCCGCGTTATCAACGTCAGCGAGCTTCCCCTCTCCTTGAGACCCCCTATCTACGAGGACGACCATCTCCGTCATGTCCCCACCGAGCATCTCCAAAGAGAGCTTGCGCAACATATCCAACGAGTGCTGTATATTCTCGAGTTCGTTCTGGAAGTGTGGTTTGTCATCCTCTTTGATCTTCGAGAGCTCATCTTCGAACCACTATGTGTTGAGTTGGACAAGGATTCCGATTTCCTGGTCGATTCGCGATTGAAGAGTGGCTTTCCACTTTTTTGTGAATTCGTGTACCGGAACAGCTTGCATTGCCCTGTCCCGTTCTTCGCATTCAATTTGGGCCATCTCTTCGGGGCTCTGCTTGTCTACCTGTTGATCAGGCTGTTGGGACTCCAACGCTTCACTGTGCTGTCTCTCCAGTTCACGCTGCTCCTCCTGCGCCTTTCTTTCCGCCGCCTCCTGGTGAGTAAGCTCTTCGGCCTGCCCCTCCACCAGTCGCTTGGATTCCGCCTTTTGCGCTAGCCTCGGCGCATTCTCTGCTTTCCCTCCAGCTCCCTCCAACTCATGCAACATCTTCTCGGTCTTTCTATTCTTCCCCTCTTGCTCTCCTTGCGAATCTCGTTGCTTCTCCCACTCCTTCTCCCGTCCCCTCTCCAGCTCATGCTCATGCCGCTTCTGCTTATCTCTTTGTTGCATCACCCTCTTCTTCTGCCCAGCCCCCCTTTTCACTGAGCCATGCAACCTTTCTCGAGGACCCCGAATCCTCGGAGGTGGTGTCAAAGTAGCTTGCCCTTCCACACCTGTTGGGAGTGAATGCACCATATTGCGTTGCTCTACGGTTGACGTCGGATCGATAGGTCTTGGTGATCTCGGGGTCAAAGATGTCAAAGAGGCTAGCAGTGACAATGATCCTGGCATTTGGAAAGGACGATTCGGCGAGGTTGAGCTCGTCCGAGTGCTGCCCAATCCTCCCGATTGACTGTTTTCTGCCTCTGCCGTTTGCTGGATCCCTTTCTGCATCGGCGTGTGTTCTCTCTCGTTCTCAAGACGGTGTACCTCCTGCTCTTCCCTCCTGATCCTTTCCGATCGTTCTTCCTCCTCTCTCGCTCTCTTTATCCGCTCCACCTCCTGCTCCCCCTCCCTTTCTGCCCTCTGACGCTCCGCTTCTTTAATCATTCTCTTCTCCTCAATTTCAAACGCTCTCCTCCTCAAACTCTCATCCCGAGATTGATCATTGCGTGCCGAGAAACCGGTCGAAGTACCAGATGAACGAGGCGGTGGTGGGAGCACGTTAGGAGGCGTGGGCGAGATTCGGCTCTGGGGCGCAATCAGCATGGGTCTCCGGGTCGTCTGCGCTGGCTTAATCTCCGGGTTCGGTACAATCTGTGATAGCTGTTCTAGTTCTGCTACTTGCTCCGTTGAGCCTGCATCTACAGTATGTGAGAATACAGGCGTGGTCCCATTGCCCGACTGCTTAATGTGCTGATAAGCAATCTCCATCTCCTCCAATAAGTTTGTTTCCAAAGACAACCATGCAGCCCGCCTGCGCTTCTGGCGTTCCATGCCCAGCTCCCCCAAATACTGCTCCTTGGCCAATTTGCGTATGCTGTCCATGGTGTCCGCATAGTCGGCCAGGAGTTGGTCGCTATCTTCAGGATTGAGGCTTATGCAAATTTCGCGAAGGTGGCCGGCTTCCTTGGCCATCTCAGCAAACGCATCCTCGACTCTCTTTTCGAGATCGAGCTTCCATTCGTTGCTCGGTTCGAGATCGATCATATCGACACTTGGGGTTCCTGTTGCCGCCTGGCCATGTTGAGACGCCGTTGATGAAAATGCTAGCATCTAATAGGTGAAGAATGAAGCAGCAGTGGTGCGAATACTCTAGTCGTTCGAGACGGTGATGGATGGAAGAGGTTGAGGTGTGTTCTTGCTGCTGGAACAGGCACAAACTAAAGTTGTTGCAAGTAAGCCGTGAACGAGGCGGCCTTGTCCGGGTAGGAAAATATTGAAAGGATGAAACAAGGATCGACGTATTTAAAGGTGATGGTGAGAAACCGAGGACAATAATGCCAGATTTGCTGTATGTATGCACCCCTGGGCGCTCATCGTTTACGATGAAACACCTCATGCTTGGGCAGACAGAATTTTTCATATTGTCTGATACACGTGGTTGCCATAGCTGTGGCGCTTGAGAGCATGCAGGTATCAGAGCTGAACGTTGAAGACGACCGTATCAAGTCATGGTCAGTAAAAGCAAAGAGAATCGTGACCATCATAACTTCGATTGTGCTAATATCAGACACGGGTCGAAAAGAGCAATAGCGACTCGCAAAGGTACAGCAGACGTAAAGCTAATACGAACGCAATTCGTACCCGTCATTAAGTTGAGAGGATGTCCCTGAGGACAAGTTTCTCAAAGCGTCTGAATTGTGGGAGAAGGATGGTGATCATCAAGCGCATACGGTGACATCGCCATGAAGAGGAACTGAGCGGCATGTATCCCACTCTCTTGCAACTTCTACGCACCGATTCATATGCAAGGTATCGAAAGACCGCTTACACCGAGGCCCGATTTGCTTCTTTGTCTGCTTCTTTGCTCCTATCGGCGGAGGTGCAGCCTTCTATACAGCAGAAGTCAGTTTGGGCGCCTTTAGCAGCTGCAACCGTCACACGTCTCGCTTTCGCGGTCTGCGCTGAACTCTTTGTGGGGGTGTTACAGTCTGAACAGGCGCAGGTCCAGTTTTCATTTTCCTTGTCGTCGCAACCGGGCCCGCTGGCTGATGTTGCTGAGACATCGGAGGCTGGCGCTGGAGCCACCCTCCGCTCTCCTCTTCCTCGCCCTCGCCCTCAGAATCTTTGGCTAGATCATTCCCTCTCATTTCATTCGACCCAGAACGTATCCTCAACTGGCATGAGGCTTGATCCACGAGTCTGCTGTTGAAAGCTGCGGGCTCAGAGGAAATAATGCGCACAGCGCAGATACAGTTGGTGGTACAGCCTGGGATCCGAAGCACGTATTCCAAGTCTGATTGTTGAGGCCAGTGCATAGAACGTACGGTGAGCCACAATCCAATCAAGGGCTGTAAAGTGGTTATCAAGTCCGATAGGCTTCATTGAATAAAACACCGTTGGTATCATATGCTCGAATTTATCTGGGGTCGGCCATAACGCAATGCACGTATGTAGGAAATCGGTTGCTCGTGTATTCGTGTATGCCTTTGTTTCATCTTGACGGTGTTACCAAGCTCCAGTTGTCACCCACGCCCAGGGTTGGATAAAACCTCAACGTTCAACGTTTCACGGCTCCCGATCTTGTTGAGTGTATACAAAAAAAAACAGGTGAGAAATTTATAACTCCGGTGTCTAGCCTGACTGACTTTGCCGCGGCTCGGATATCGAGCCCTTGTTCGAACCGAGGTGCCCGTGCTCTTCCGACTCCATTGCGATGTTCAAAATAACTTTTATTCGTCAGGCCAAAGTCAAAGCACAATTTTGGCGAGTATAAATACTCTTAATCCCACCGCGAGCACTCACCAATCAACATTATGTTTGCCCCAGCCGTATCTTCCATTCTTGCCTGCGGGTTATGCCACAGCTGATGAGTCCTTTTAGGGTCTATAAGGGAAAAGCAGAAAGGTTCTATTTGCCAAACAGTGAGTGCTCCATTTTTCGTTCTCGCTCCGAGCGGGTTCCAAGGGAGTCGACGCATGGGACGAGGTGCTTATGGCATACTGTTGACTCGACCCAGTCGACAGAGCTGGACCGGGTACACTCGTTCCATTACGCTCTACGGTATTACCTGACCTTCCCCTTGAAACTGCTCCATCCATACAGTTCATAGCTGCAGATTTTGCACCGCCTATCCTTCTACTGGTGCTGTGGTACTTACCCTGGTCGGGCCTCTTTCTTGCAACACAGACCCTCTGGCTGGCTTTGCCATCAACTAGATATTAACCTGGAGTCAAGGCTTGATGCTCTGGAAAAGATTGTCCCCTANTTTTTTTGCTTCTTTGGCGGGTTACCCCTTAGGTTGGGTAATTACCGACATCTGGATGACTGCCTCAACGCCTTTCCGTGGAATATACTTGCCCAGAGAATGCACCGTATACTACGCCCCACATTCACATTCGAAAGATCTAGGAATGAGATACTGGCTCTACTTGCTCCGGACAACTTGAAGGGTTAACCAAATTCGTCAATGTCTGGACAGAGGCATAGATTATCATCAACGTCCCCCAAACTGCCTATAAAAGTCATTAACGAGATACTTGACGAGATGGTCGGACTTTCCAGTGCTCTGCATTCTAGGTGAGAGGTTACTGGTACCGCACCCACGCGTCTGTGACGTACTTTGCATTCAAGATCGAGCACGCAAGGAGATTAGAGACCCTCCCGTCTCTCTATTCTCCTTGCGCCCTGTCCATACACTGCACCGTGTACTTGTTTTGTGCTCAGGGTCCGCATCAACCCACTGGTGAACTGCGAAATGGCGCTGATATTTGTGATACATTCTCTGGGAGATATGCTGTCCGACAGTGACACGGAGTAGCCAAACAAATCTAGGGAGGCTGAAATCTGGTATAAGTACGATATGTGTCAGGCTTCAAGCTTATTCAATTTCTTCACCAACAAGCCATCCTCGAAGCGGCATGGCGTCTCTTTCTCTTCGATTCTCTCTGCTTCTAACTGCATTACTTCCCCTCACGCTCACTAGCGTTGGTGGGGTCGTCTTACCACGAACTCCTGCTGAGGTTTATGATTATATCGTTGTTGGAGGTGCGTTGAGATATTGAACATCGGCGATTTTTCCTGACACAATATTTGGCACCCTTCAGGCGGCTCTGCTGGCTCCGTAGTCGCTAGCAGGCTCAGCGAGAACCGTAGCGTCTCCGTTTTGCTCATCGAAGGCGGTCCAAGGTCAGCACATAGCTCTATTTTACAAATGCAATGTTTCGATTGACGAAACGTGAACTCCAGCAATGAAGGCGTTACGAACTCAATCATTCCCTACGTCTACCCGCGTTTGTATGGCACTACGTATGATTGGAACTTCACCACTGTTCCTCAGTCTGGTTTGAACGGGAGAGTTACTCCATACTTGCGTGGACATATTCTTGGCGGATCAAGCTCTATCAGTATGTTTTTCCGGTTTATTTCGTTAGGTGAAGTGAACTAGTTTCCCATGATTTTTACGCAATAGATGGTATGACTCTACACCGTGCACCAGCTGCCGACTGGGACCAGATAGCCTCCTTTACCGGCGATTCAAGTTTCTCCTGGAATAACATCATTCAGTATATCCAAAAGGTACGAATGTTTGTTTCGGGACGATTAAGGCTGCTATGACGAGCTTCTTCTCAATTCAATCACAGAATGAAGCTTTCAAACGTCCTGAAGGATCCCGGTTCGACAACGCGTACGATCCCGCTGTGCACGGATTCAAAGGTCCTATTGGTAGTTCTCTGGTCGAAGACGACATTTGGATTACAGAACCCACACTCACAGCCGCAGAGGAAATCGGCATACCTCACAGTCGCGATGTGAACGGCGGTCAACCTTTGGGTGCCAGCTGGCAACAGTTTACAGTCAAGGATGGCGCGAGGTCAAGCGCGGCAACCGCGTATGTTAACAAACAAGACAAGGTCAGAAGCAATTTGCATGTTTTGTTGAACTCCAAGGTGTCGAGGGTCTTGCCTCGACCTGGGAGTAATACGACTTCTGGGCCATTACACTTCACGACGGTCGAATACACGGATGGGAATGGAAGTACGTATCCACTTGAGTGCTCTTCTTGGTGGTGATTGCTTTGTTTGCTGACCGGAACTGCGTTTAGATACTCAGACTGCGGTAGCCTCTCGCGAGATCATCATTAGTACAGGTGTCATAGCTACCCCCGGTCTCCTCATGAGAAGTGGACTTGGACCTCGGGCTCAACTCCAAGCTGCTGGTATCACAACCCTCCTCGACATCCCCGCTGTTGGCCAGTGTGCGTATCACTCAACGCCTTGCTGCATCTTTGGTTAATTTGACTCATCATGCCATTCAACGCTTGTAGACCTTCAAGATCGTTGTAGTCTCTCAGCTATCTGGAGCGTCAACAACACCGACACGGACGATAACATTGACAGGAATTTGACCTACTTCAACGAGCTCTTGCAAGAATGGAACGACCACCGTACAGGACGACTTACGCAGACAGGCTACAGGCACATATTATGGGCTCGTGTTCCTGAAGATGCTCCCATCTTGAGCACGATTGAAGATCCAAGCTCCGGACCCACCTGCCCCCATTATGAGATCTACCCAACTGTGAGTATTTGCTCCCTACCCCTCGCTGCAAGCTCTCCTGCTGACAAGGAGCGTTTTGCATATAGAACAAATGGGCCGGTACTTCCCCTCGTCCAGAGACCGGTAACTTTGTCACGATGAGCATCTTCGTGTCTGCAAGTAACGTCCGTGAGTAACCATCCATAGATTCACTCCTTTACCGCGAAGCACCACGACTCATCTCTTGTTTTCACCCCATAAGGTGGTTCCGTCACCCTCGACGCCTCCAACCCAATGAACCCTATCATCGACCCCAAGTACCTCGGAAGCGACTGGGATACGTACGTTATGCGTACTGCTGTTCGTAGGGCCGCCGAGTACATGAACGCTCCGGCATGGAGGAGGTGGAACGCTACTCCCGTCTTCGACCCTTCCATCCTCGACAACGATGATGCTTTGGACCAGTGGATCCAAACTAACGCTGTCGGAGGTAAGTTTATTCATACTCCCCGGTGCCGACCTCGGACCTAGCTCAATGACACCCACCTACAGGCGTCCATGCTGTTGGAAGTGCTCGAATGGGTCCACCTAACAGTCCTCCTGGTACAGACGTCGTTGGACCCGATTTCCGTGTGAAGGGTGTTAGGGGGCTTAGGATTGTTGATACCTCGGTCTTCCCATTCGTTATGAATGCCCACACGATGGGTCCGACGTACATCATGGCTGAGAAGGCGGCTGATCTCATCAAGACTGGGCTGTAGACGTTGGGCTCGAAGACTACGTATTCGATCGCGGGTTCTGCTCGTATGAGCGTAGAGTCCCTCAAGTATGTATCCTATAATTGAATTATCAGTACCTTTTCTTTGTTGGTACACGGTACAGTAGATACACCTCCATTAATTGATGCTGTTTCACTTAGAATTTGGTTACTCCTGATCTTCATCTCTGATGCGACATTCGATGCATATCGTGAGGGTATATAAATCAACTGTAAATACATCGATTTTTGAAGGACGTCTTCAATCGGCCATCTACCTGGTCACAACAAAGATGGTTTGAGTCGTGGCTCAGAGTTCTTCACCAGGTTCACGACACGGCCACTGGGCCAGCCCCCGGCTCCAGAAGCAGGAAGGTGTGCTACGGGACTACTGCAAATCGTATCGAACCTCACCGCGGTCTCACCACTGGGTCCGTCACTCTCTCCTCTCACCCAAACGATGGCATCGACGTTGGTGTTGTTCATAAGCTTCTGATCGGCGGTAGACCGTTTACCGAAACCAGGGTTCCTGATACCGCACCACCGACCCTACTCCGTCCTGATACCCACCTTTCTGGACTACCCTGGTCGACAATCAAGTGAGCAATTTATATGTTGTCGGACTTCTGCTATTGAGGAGAGCGACAGTTGAGCAGAGCTTCAATTATCTGGGAAAGTCTCCACTCGCGCTGAGAGCTGGCCGCTGCGCTGTTGGAATGTACCGCAGGGGTTTGAGCATTCGGTGCTATCGAGTGTCCCAAGAATGGTCAATTCCAACGATGAATGCGGAGCACGAGCTCAAAGGTTTCACATACCGTGTATTGGGGTAGATATGTTTGCTGTTTCGCTGTTGATAAATGTTGCATGATGGATGACAAAGTGGTGTGCATTGGCAAGGGGCGACACTCTTTGTCCGCCGCCCCTGGGTTTCGACGCGAATGCGTTCTTCGATGGATCCAACGGCATCACTTCTCCATTGCCAGTGTCTTCCATTGCTGGTTCTTCGGTATTCTTTGTTGGTTCGTCGGTATTCTTTGTTGGTTCTTCGGCATCCTCTGTTGGTTCTTTGATATCCTTTGCTGGTCCTTCCACATCCTTCTCCAGTCTTTCATCATTCCTTGCTGGTGCTTCAGCATCCGTCCCCGGTTCTATCCCAGGTGATGTAGAATCCTCCTCTGTGCGCCCTGGATCAATTGCTGGGGGTTCCTTCTTTGGTCCTGGTGCTTGGACACACATTACTGCACCCTCCTCCTTGTACTCTCCTCCAGCTTCCTTTGCAATATCAACGGTAATAGCCTCCCCTTCTCCTTTAGATTCCCTTTCGACTAGTATAACCATCTCTGCCACGTCCCCGTTGAGCATCTCCAGGGTAAGGCTGCGTAACACATTCAACGAGCATCTTATGTTCTCGAGTTCAGTCTGGAGGTGTCGTCGTTCACCCTCTTTGGCCTTCGAGACGTTCTCTTTGAACCACTGTGTGTTGCGTTGTATGAGAACTCCAATTTCCTCGTCGATTCGCGATTTGAGAGTGGCCTTCCATTGATTTGTGAGTTCAAGCACCGGAACATTTACGCCATTCTGTTCTCCGCGTTCAAGTTGGACCGTGGCCGCCGGCATCTCCTCGTTCTGCTCCTCTTTCCGTTGAGCAGGTTGGGGCTCTGAAGGTTGTTTGTGCTGCCCCTCCACTTCACAATGCTCCGCCGGCAGTTCACTCTCCAGTTTATCTGCCTCCTCCGTCTGATGGTCAAGTTTACTGGACTCAGGCTGTGCTTCTGTCAGCTGCTTGGATTCAGCCTGCAAAGCTAGCTTCGGTGCGTCCTCTACTTTCTCTCCAGCTCCCGTCAACGGCTGTAACGACTTCTCGGTCTCTCTATTCTCCCGCTCCTGCTCCCCAGGCACTTGAGCCTCCAATTGTTCCTTCTCCTTTTCTCTCGGCGGCTCTATTTCCTGCTCTCGCTCGGTTTCTCTTCTCTCAGGTTCCCTTCCTTGCCCCGGTCCCTGTTCCCTCTCTAGCTCACGCTCAGGTTGCTTGTCTCTCTCTCCTTCTTGAGCCACCCTAGGCTTCTTCTGCTCACTCTCCCCTTTCAAGCGGTGTAATTCTCGTGGATCCAGTATCTTGGGAGGTGGGGGCGAGGCAACTTTCCCTTTAACACTTCCCGTTGGAGGTGAATACGCCGTATTATGCTGCTCCACAGTTGATGGGCGATTGATAGACCTTGATGACAACAAGGTCGAAGGGGCTGGTCGTGTTGACATTACTGGCATTCGGGAAGAGTAATAAGATAAAGCTGAGATCTTCCGAGAGTTATCAAATTCGTTTGCTGCTTCTCCCAGCTGTGGACGCATGACCGCAGGTCGTTTACAATCGAGTCCTTGCGGGGCCTCTTTCTGCATCTGCTTGTGTTTGCTTTCCTCATTGAGACGACGTGCTTCCTCCTGTTCCTTCCTTTCCTTCCTTAGCCTCACAGACCACTCCTCTCTTGCTCCATTCGCGTTATTCGATTCGAGATTGGTAATATCGACGCTAGCCGCACACAGCGGGGCTGCTTGATGCACCTTCCTCAACCGTCGTCGCTCCCTCTCTTCGTCAGGACGTCGTGATTCCTGTTCCCTCTTGATCCTTCCCAGCCGGATTTCCTCTTCTTTCACTCCTTTTCTGTGCTCCATGTCCCTCTCTCTCTCCTTTTCTGCCCTCTGACGCTCGGTCTCTCCACTCTTTCTCTTCTCCTCGATCTCAGAAGCTCTGCTGAACGACTGATCTTCAACCGGCCGCCGCATCTGGCCAAATTGAGCACTGTGCCGGTAAGGATTCCTGGATTCGTCTGCATGCAGCGTAGGCTGAGCAGCGAGGGGTCTTCCACTGCCCATGGTAACCGAAGAATCCATACCACCCAACGCTACACGCGGAGTCTTCGATGTTGCTGCCCCCCATTCCCGATCTTTTCTATCCAAAGGACCGTTCTCGTTATTGTAATCCCTACGGTAGTATGAATGTCCTCGTATCGGTGTGGTAGGGACCCGTTGGCTACTTGCCGAAGCGGATGGCCGAGGCGGTGGTGGAGGCATATTCGGAGGTAGGGGTGGGATCTCGTATCTGGGCAGGAATGGTACGGCGCCCGTCTGCACTGCTGTTGGCTCCGGGACCGTCTGTTGCAATAGTCTGGACTCTGCTGCTTGTTCCTGTGGCCCTCTGTATGCGGCATCGAGGGCCCAATCAGGCACAGGCTCCCCCTCTGACTGCATGATCTGGTGATAGATCAACTCTTGCTCCTCCCTCAGCAACGGATCCATGCAGTTGATTCGAGAAGAAATCCCCATAGCCCAACTGCGCTCCTCGCGCTCCAATTCCAACTCTTCCCAGAACTCCTCCACAGCCAATCTATGCAGATTGTCCATGATGCTCCGATGGTCAGCGAGGAGAATATCCCTAGTTTCAGGATTGCGTCGTATGTTTTCTTGAAGCTGGTTTTTGGCATCCTTGACCACGAATGCAAGCTCGCCCTGGATTCTCTTTAGGAGATCGTTCTTCCAGTTGTCGCTTGGTTCGACATCGGTCATATCGACACCGGCTGCATTCGTTGGGAATCCCGTTGTCGCCCGGCCAGATTGAGATGTCGTCGGCAACGAAGCTTGCATCTAAAAGATAAAGAGGGAAGGGCAGTGGTACGGACACTAGTTCANGGGGGGACACAAGCCGTTCGAGACGTTGATCTGGAATCAGCCGGCTTGCTTGCTGGACCTGATAATCCTAATCAGGGATCGATGGAAACGAAGGAAACGAAGCTTCGAGTATCAATAATACCTACAGTGTTGTATAGACAACCTTACACGCCACTGGCCGCTCACTGTCTAATGAAACGCCCCGTGCTCGGGCAGACAGGTGTCGTTTATGTTGTTTGATACACGAGGTGTT
This sequence comes from Candolleomyces eurysporus, assembly GCA_027579435.1. Classification (NCBI taxonomy): domain Eukaryota; kingdom Fungi; phylum Basidiomycota; class Agaricomycetes; order Agaricales; family Psathyrellaceae; genus Candolleomyces; species Candolleomyces eurysporus. The sequence goes on from JANBPK010001481.1 coordinate 83,661, forward strand.
TGACGTACATGATTGTGATGCCCAAGAGTGCTCAGGTGGGCTGAACGTTGAAGATCACGATATTATGAGTCATTCTTCGAAGAAAGGCTTAGCGAACGCCTTATATTCTCGCTTTGAAGGTGTTCGTCCTCTCTTTGCGGAGAACTCGTCGACGAATGAAGGGGCGGAAGGTTCGTGGCGATGACTTTGGATCCAGCAAGATATAGGGGCGTGCGAATGATCTACCACATTTATGCTGAGCCATAATCCGAGGCATCCATCTGGGAACAGCAAACCCCTCTACTGCACATGGTATATAGGGCCATTGAGTTCATGCTCCACAGTCATCGTCGAAATTGACCACACCCTAGGGGCACTTGACAGTAACGAATGCTCAAATCCCGGTGGTACATTTCAACAGCGGCCCGCTCCCAGCAGTTGTCTTCCCCATATACTTGAAGCCTTGCGCAGCCTCGGGTTCTTTCGATAGCGAATGGCCGACAACGCACAAACGTGGTCATGGTGCTATTGTATACATAGCCTGAGGTCAATCCCAGATCGTCTTATCTACTACCTCAGCCTAAAATGTTTACTGGTCATGGTCACTTGGTCAGATGTGAAATCGAAGAGGGTGCGTGGGCTCGAGGCGTCTCCTTAGCTCAACATAACACAGCGATTACCCACTTGGGAGAAGCGCAAATTCAAGACGCACCTCATGCAGCTAGAGTGGCGCATGAAAAGACGGTAACTATCCATGAACCAGGAGTGCAGATTCGAGGGTAGTTACCGACATGTCACGGTGATTGACAGACGCAAAGTGGTGCAAACTAGCGTCTGGGTGGTGCAAATTACAGTCCGGTAATTACCGTCAATTCTGCACCTCTCACCTAAGGGTAATTACCCTCGAATCTGCACCATTCTAGCGTAATCGGCTGAGGACCACAGTGCGTCTTCTCTACACGAGTCCCGAAAGTTATGCTAAACAGATTCCTCGGTATTTAGCATAGGTAAGTCAAGCAAATTCACAATTGCGACGATGCACATCGTACCTTTCTGTCAATGAAACCCTTTTGGAGTGAAGCGCATAGCCTCTTCAATCAAATATCATATCATGTTGATGATAGAAGTCTGTTCACCTACTCCGAGTTTCAGGCGCTTAGATTGATACTACTTGTACTTAATGCGATCTGGGGCCAAGACATCCTTCCTCTCCGTAGAAGTTTCGGTGGCTCAATATGGCAAACACTCCGAGTGATGTCCTCGGTGACATCGTCATAAAGAGGAACTGGGGGGTGTGTATCTCCACTCTCTTGTTCAGGTGTAACGAGCATTTAGTCGCGTACTCCGAGTTCTTAGTATATGACTGGTCTGTCATCCGAGCTCTTTTCTGCTAGGATTTGATTCATCTGTCTTACTCGACACTCAACAGTATCGTTGTACACAATTTTCGTGCGTATATCTAAAGTGAATCATGGCTCATTATGCTCAATCTTGATTTAGGCCTGCGACTATATCGACACGTTCAAGGACGAGGTACTCAACCAAGTTGTCGGTCTGTCAATGATCACTGAGGCTACTGTCAAATATAGGTTGAGCTTATATGGAGCGAGAAGTGGCGATTGTCAAAAATTCTGTTCTTGCTGGGCAGATATGCATTCATGATATTCATCCTTTTCGACTCCATGGCTAGCGCTAGTTTACAAACCGAAGATCGGCTTCCAGAGAAAGTGCGTGAATCATTTGCCACAGTCGAGTGGTCGTCCGACTTATACCTCCAGGATAGGCTTGTGCCGGGGTTGCTATCGTATGGAATGGTGAGGGGAGACAAATGCAATCCTTGAGAATGGTACATTGACCCCCCCCTGTCAGTTTTGAGCGTGGTCGTCACCTATTCCGCCACAGGTGACGTGTCTGGAGGTGCTCAGTAGTACGCACATTGACAACTAACTCAAATGATTAGGGACCATGATTCTGTGCCTCTACGCAATCTTGGGCGCCCGGAAAATCCACCTTTATTTCTTTGGAGCGCTGTACTTTGTACGTGCTAGTACGAAGTGAAGTCCGGCCATCGGACGTGACTGACACGCTTGTCAACATCAGGCCTTCCTCACCACGTCGGTCGTTCTCATGGCTAACTATGTCCACTCCACGGCCTACGGTGAGTATACCCATAGACATAGGCTGAGCTTAACTGGTCATAACCTGCTTCTGATACAGATCTCAAGACGGAGTTTATGGGCCATCACGGATCCCTCTGCGAGATGACACCGCTCAAGCCGCTGTTCAAAGAAATAGCCAGATGGACGATCTTTATTCGGGAGTCAGGTAGGTAAATCTTGCATCGCTCAAATCTAATCCAAGCTTACCACACAACGTCAGCGATGGCTCTTCTTGGAGCATATGCCATGTACACCCAGCTTCGAGGAAGAACTGGATCATTTGCGAGGACTTTATACCGCGACGGAGCGGTCTACTATCTAACAGTCTGCAGTCAGTTATCTCTCCGTTATCCTTTACTTGAGCTTATCGGTCATCTCCTTGTTCACATCTAGTTTTTGGATTTTTGACGGCGATCTTGGGGACTCGAATCGTTCATGCCCACGAATACTCCATGTATGTGATCGAAAGTATAGGCCTGGTACTCCGCCCAATGCTTTCAAATCGACTTCTGATCAACATCCGTAAAGAAGCGGGACTGGGGGAAGGTCTGGGAAAGGCGCCTGTCACATCTATTTTATTCGCAACATGTCCCGGGAGCCAGAGGAGCGCGTAGAGAGCAAGAAAGGGGAAACTCCGAAACGTTTCTCGCGGAGGTAGATTAGATTTTGCCTTCAATTGAAGGGCTTTTGTTCAGGAGAATAATAACCCCTCTGCGGCGGTCTCAACTAAACATCGTTTCAAGACGCCTAATGGCATGTTCTAACCTTGAGCTAGATCCATTTTTTGGTTCCGATTTTCGCTGGTAAACCATGTGGCTACACACACACACTTCTCGATTGATGATGCTGAGATAAACAAAGCCCCAACCCAACTTCATATGCAAGGTATTGGATGACCACGTACGCTGAGGCCCGAGTTTGGAGGGTAATTACCTGGAATTACCCACCTTCGAAGAAGTTGAGAATGGAACGATGGCATGGGAATTGCATATTCATTCATTTGTTCGTATATTCTTGGTCGATGCTGACATCGTCTTTTCTTTCCACATTCTTGTTGCTCTCATCGTCGATCTCTCGCTCGCCTTGCTCCCCTTCGTCATTCGGTCATCTTTATCCTATCGTTCTCGACATCTAGTATGCAGAACAGTTCAAAGTTTGGCAGTACATACGGATTATCCCGAAGGAACCATTGCCAATCGTCGTGACCTCAAGAATTTCGTCCACGTTTGATACATACATTTGCAGCGCAGTACACGAATGTCGGATGGGAAAATTGTGGAGGCAACTGCCAGTGATTTCGGAACTCCNTTTTTTGCCATTCGCGAATACATGACGCAGACTGCCGGAAGGTAAAGTATCTGGCCGGATGTGCTATCCGACAGTATTGGAGTGGCTCACCATGGTTAACGTCTATAAAACGACAGCTGCTAAAGCAAACTCCGCATGAGAAGATGCAGTACGATTCGGTATCGTGGCGGCTTCGTCTTCGAAATCGAGTTCACCAAACTTGAACAGCTGCACAAAGATTGTATGGCAGGCCGAGAGNAAAAAAAGCCAGAGAAGATTGGCGAGTTTTGCTGCTATGAATACCGTGCAGTGCCGCAAGGTGCCAAATGCCAGATGGAGCTTAAATGGGTCAGTAACGGTTTGCAGTACTTGGTCAGATTGCATATGATTACCGTCACATTAGACGCCCATCGTCATAACAGTGTCCAGCTGGTATCGATGAATTCATTCAATCCCGATAAACAAAGTTCAGCTGACACACCTCGTACCGAAATCCCACTCGTCAGCGCCCTTCACCGTGAAATGATAAGCACGAGGCTCTGTGACGCTGCTCGAATTGAATTCCTGATCCTCGTAAAACCCGCCAAACACATTAAAATCGGACGGTGGGACCAATCATCGAGCAGATCGCAAGAATCATTGAAAACACGTTGTAAGATCGAGGAAAAGAGGGTCCACGGACGTGGCTGCAAGGGTGTGCATGGGATCACCTATAACCCAGAGCCCAGTTGACTTTGCAATTTGAATCTTCTTCGTCACCCCCCACCCCTCGTCTAGCACATAAAGCATAGTATCATAGGATCGTTCGACAGGTCTACATATAGAGGATACACAACAACTAGATGGTTCGTTAGGTAGGTAAGTCTAAGTGGGCGTTGGAGCCCAGGGTGTGGTGGCAATGGCTACATGCACTAGTCCTACAGCAAGATTGAATGGCCTTGAGAAGGTATAAGGTAACAGGTGAGTAAATAGAGAAAGATTGCAGAGATGATACAACAAATGCATAGCTGGACAGATAAATAACACAGCCGAAAGCGACGAGTAGCAAGAGGACACGACGAAGGAAAAGAATTCGGTCAAATATTTATACAACAGAAATCAAGCCAAGAAAGCGAAGGAAAGAAAAAGCAGAGAGAAACGAAGAGACGACGAAAGAAGGGTGGGGCCAGTGTTCGTAGCCGAGGTGAGAAAGACAAAGAGAAAGTGCTCAGAATAATTTACCACCCCCATTCGCCATCTTACTCCGTTTCATATTTTCCTGGCGTTGTGCTTCTGCAAAACGCGCCAATAGGGCATCATCCTGAGAAGAGCCCTCATTCGCATCAGGGAATCCACCAGGGAAGCGTCCCATCCCAAACATCCCAGCACCATCAGCCTCTGAAGACGACCCCGACGACGACCTTGAGGCCATCGATGCTCCCACTCCACCACCAGTCGCAGAATTACTTGGGACAGGTGCAAGATTAGACTTGAACCCAAACGCCGACCGCACGCCCGAGCTCGCAGTAGCCGACGAAGCAGGCCTACCCGCTGCTCCCGCTCCTGGCGCAGTGGTCGAGGAAACCGTGTTCCACCTCGGCCTCTTGGCTTTCACAGTCGCGTCCCAATCACTCGCAAAGCCCGAGTGGATGTTGTTATCTGCTGCAGTCGAGGTCTTCCCACCGAGAGCCCCATTCCCCATCTTCAGCTGCTTGGTAGCAGCCGCGAAGAAGTCTTCATTCGAGATCGGTGGAACGTNCGTCCGGGGGAGACGTAGGCGCCGTCGACGGCGTCGGCGCCAGGGAGCTACTCGCAGACGAAGATGCCGCGCCAGTGTTGTTGTAGTTGTAGCTCCATTGAGGTTGCTGCTGCTGCTGCTGCTGTTGCTGGCTCAAGCTCCCTGTACGACTGTGGTGTCCACCCCCACCTCCACCTCCAAACAACCCACCGTCACCACCGAATCCTCCCCACCCACCGCTCTGTTGTTGGCGGTGCTGCTGCTGCTGTTCATATTCGAACAGGTTATTGAAGCTCTTGGGCGGGACACTCGGTTGAGGTTGCTGGATCGATGACGACGATTCGGTCTCGTTCGAACTGAGACCCGACTCCTCCAACAGGTACCTCGACTCCATAGGCAAACTTCCCTTCAGTGCCACATCAGCCTCGTCATCCGACACCTCCTCGATCGTCGCCGATCTCTTCATCTTCGACGGCTTCTTCCCACCTGCCACTCCACTGCCCTTCCCCTTCGAACCCCCACTCGGTTGAGCTGCCTGCTGCTGCTGTTGTTGCTGTTGTGCAGGCGTCGGCTTCGCACTCCCCGCCCGACTCCACATCGACTCCGTCACACTTTCAGGCAAAGGCGTGTTATCGATCTTCACCCCATTCACCATCGCCGCATTCGGCTGCTGCTCCTTCTCCTTCCCGTTCGTCTTGAGTCCACTNCCCCGCCCCNGTTCAACTTTCCGTTCTCCTTCTCAAGGGTCTGCTTCCTCAGCATCGCAGCACTGGGTCTCGGCGTCCCCGCCGTGTCTTGCTGCTGAGCCACCGATGCGGCTTTTGCACTGCTGTTGCTATTGGTGTTCTTGACGCCCCATCCCGACTTGACACCACCCGGGCGCGGTGTAGACGGCCCCTCGATCCCTCCTCCCCATGCATCGCCCATCGACGACCCTTTCTTGTTCTTCATCGCAGCCATCGCCAGCTCCTTCTCCTTCTTCTCCCTGTCTTCCCGCTCTTTCCGTTCCTTCTCTTCCCTCAGCTTGCGCTCGCGCTCCTCTCGCTCCTTTTCCTCCCTCTCCCGCTCCTCTCTCTCCATCCTCTCCTTCTCCTCTTTTTCCTCCTTCTCCTTCTTGGCAGCAGCCTGGGCCGCAGCCAGCTTTTGCTTCTTCGTCTGCTTCTTCCCTCCAGCCGGCNGAGGTGCAGCAGCGGGAGCCTTCTTGCTCTTCGCGGCTGCAGCAGCAGCTTTCTCTCTCGCTTCCTCCTCCTCCTTTGCCCTCCTCGCCTCCTCTTCCTCTCTCTTCCTCTGAGCTTCAGCCTCAGCCCGAGCAGCTTCGGCCATCGCCTTGGCCTGCGCCTCCGCCTCGGCTTTGGCAGCAGCAGCAGCAGCCGCCCGCCTCGCTTTCGCCGTCTGCGCCGAGCCCTGTTGCGGTGGTGGTGGTGGTTGCGGTGGTGTCGCAGTCTGCACAGTTCCAGGACCGGTCTTCATCTTCC
>JANBPK010001482.1:0-87613 GCA_027579435.1 Candolleomyces eurysporus
CTTGCGTTTATCGAATCGTTCTTGCGTTAAAGTTGCTTGAGACCGTGTTCTCTGTTCGTGAAGTTATCCGTCGTATCTCGAACCCTACCGTGTGTTAGCGAAGTCACTTCGTGAAGCATTTCTATCGTTGCTGGTTGAGCCTTAGCTCCCCCTCGAACTTGCGATTGTACAAGAAGAGTTCTAGAAGCCTCTGTCGACTAGACTTAGAGCTTTTACCTATACCCCTTGCCCGCCTTTATCTTCACGAAGGTATTTGGTGTGTTGTGTTGTTGTGGTTGTGTGTGTGTGTTTGAGTTCTATAGTTTTGTTGGTTAGAGAGCCCTAGTTCGCTACCTGCACATCAGCGCTTCTTCCTGGCAGCCATGCAAAAATGAATGGTTATCAAGTATATTCAGTTTGTCACGGTCAAGGTTTTCGGGGATGGAAATAAGGCTCAAGAACGAGGGACGACGGTGGGGGGGGCAAGAATGTAAGCGTGTTGATTCAACTGGGGAAAGCTACAAAGAGCTAGCTACTAGATATATGCTGGGAGCTCCAACCCGGAGCTTGACTCGCGCACGGACTCGCGACGGACCAACGGACTTAACCATCACACAGATGTACACTATTTACATTGGCAAGCAGAATACCAGGGCCGCACACAATTGAGAGAAATATGCGCACGATCTACGATGCCATCCTTCCAAACATATCACATACCAGCTCAGCCATACCAAGTACAAGACTCATTGCTAAAATTAACGACGATTGCACAACATACTCGAGCAGAGCGTCAGTCAATAAATCAAGGGGTACAATAGACCACGCACCAGTACAAGTCCTCCTGACTCTACCTCCCTGCCGTACAATCGCTAGGGCCAGAGTTTTGATGCAGGCTTTGAGCGTCGCTGAGGTTGAGGAGCAATGAGGTTGGGGAGCGGGAGGGAATGTNGGGGGGACAGGGCATCGAAGAAAGGAGGAAGTAAGAGGAAGGAGATGGGGGGGGCGGGAAGAAAGAATCGATGTGGTGGAGAATGAAACGGCCTTGACTTATCATGGGGAGGCGCAATCCATGCAATTAGTGATGGACCATTAAGTAAGCGAACAGCCACTCAAAAAGTGCGAAATGCCTTGTCCCGGCGCAGATTCTAGCGACCGCGCTTTTTTTTCTCAGGTAGTAGTTCCCTCAAAATTTCGAGCCTTTTCTCGAGACATTGACAGGCTTTTGAGCCTGTCAGGAGAGTGAGTCCACCTGATATTGCAGGTTTCCGAGGCGCGAGCGCGTCGAGTCGGCTGATTAGTCATCAAATGACCGTGTTTTCGCGTCCATTACTTGTCCATCTTGCGAGCAAAATTTGGCAACATCCAGTGGTCGGATTACCCTGAAATTTGGTACATGCGTGTTTGAACGAATTCTCTCGGGTATGGTGAGATTGTAAACACTCTCATAGGTCTGCGAGCTAGGGCTACCGGATACAACACATTACTGAGTCCAATTGGCACGGGTTCAATCTCAAGAGCCCCAAGATTAAATTGAATTGACCCCAATTGTGCTTTATTTGGGCGGATACATCTCGCCAATCCTCTCAAAAATTGTTTTCACAGAAATCATACTCCCGGTATAGTCCGACCAAACAAGGATAAACACATCACCGGTTGCAGAGATTGCGCCTCCCCACTTATCAACGCGACGTGTTTGTGACGTGACCGTGATGCATGTGATTGTGACCAGAAGCTCCGGCGCACGGACCTATCACGGACCGGTGAATTATTTGTTCCGACAAGTGCAGTCCGACGCGACTTCCGTACCCAAGTTGTATGCGAGCGGAGGAGAGAACCAGAGGGTTCGGGAGCGAGCACACGGCAGACGACGCCATTTCAGTTCCGGGGCCTAAAATGGTAAATCGACGACCAAAAACCTTCAAAGACCTTTGATCCACCATATTGCTTGGCAAAGACCATTGAAATACCATCGTGAGCATGAGACGACCATTTGCTTTCCACCGCTCCCAGGACTAAACCTTTCACTCACCATTTCGGCAGCTTTAAGGTCATCGATTGCCGCCATGCTGTTAAGAATGTTTAGTACTTAACTTTGGTGTATTCTCTTGAATACACGGGTTCCTTAACAATAGATTTTCGAGTATTCAAGTCTTAATTCGCTTTGAGAGTGAAGTAAATAGTTTACACAATATAAATCCTTCCTATGGACTCGTTTGAGTTAGCGTGATGCTTTAACTAACGAGTTTGTGTAGCGCGAAGCTATACACAACAGTGGGCAGGATATGAATGAATAAACTTGTCTATTTCATCTACATACAACTCCAATTATATACTGTTCAAATCCTTATATACTTGAAGGTAAAAGAAGAAAAAAGAAGGATCGAGAAAAGGGAAGAAGGAAGTCAACACTTCCAGATTGGGAAGAATACCTCGGAAGATATTGGAAAATTCGCGAAGCATCGCGAGGCAGTGCTGATCGGTTGTGAGCAGTAACCGGTCCGTTGGCCTCTTGTTGATCCGAGTTTTGTGCTTGGACTTCTGATTGCAAAGTCTTTTCCGCTACTTCGGAGTGATATGAGCAACTTAAAGGTCAAGTACACGTTATTTGAAGTACTAGTAATACACATCAATTGAATAGAAAGTTCCTACAAAGATTTAATAGATTTTCGAAGTTAAAATGTAAAAGGTAACACAGTTAATCTGAGAGAAAGGTAAATTGTATGTCTCCAATGAAGGAGAGTTTGCTTAAAAGAAAGGAGAGAAAAGACAGGGATTTGAAGTATACCATAACACACGGCTGTTGTTGGGAAACCATACTCGACATTTGAATCAATCATTGTTGAACCCATTGTTCACCAATATGGGATTGCCCTACCAAACCCATTGTCCAGCGCCAACCCCCGGTGAGCTCAACATCAGCCGATACCAACGTGCCCGACGCGATTGCCCAGAATGAGCGGGCACAAACCTTCGTCCCGATGCTGTCATTGATTGAACAATTCAGGGTCTGAAACTGCCACACTGGGGAGTGAAAATATCCCTGGCACAGAATTCAGGAGACGAGAAAAGAACACGACCATCCCCATCGCGAACTCCAAAAGGTCTAGGAATTGAGTAGTATCTTCGGTCGTCCACTTGCTGTTGATCCGCCATGTTCCTCGATTCTAACACCCTCGATAGATCAGTGCCGAGGGACACCCCGCCCAAAAAGCAATGTCCCAGGGTGATCCGTTGAGTGGCATCGTAGCAGGTCGATTTCTATGTGTCCGGGGTAACAAAGGAAATCGGAAACATAAAAACCGACCTGCCATGGTTCCCTACTAATGCCACACCTTGAGACATCGAATTTTGGGTGGTGGGATGACTACTTGCAAAATGATCCGGTCTGCCAGAAGCGCCAGGTATACAACTGCGTAACAGCTTTGCCACTCTGATAGGCCTGATAGCGATGCCGCTACCCACAAATAGCCCTCTCGGGCAGACCTGGACGCCGGCTCAAATAAAAGGCCAACTCATGGCCAGATACCAGCATGAGATGCCATCACCCTGAATGTTCGTGAAATTCTTAAATATCTGGTGGTGAAGCTCGAAAACAATGATATACCTCGCTGCCGCCAGGGCCATGGATTTGGTTCCCGTTGATGATACTGAGCGGAGAAGCACAGCCCCAGGGTACCGCCGTAAAAATCTCGTGTTGCGTTTTGCGAAACCAAGTCAGATTGTTCTAGTGTCGGTTGGATGCTCGTTGCGTGGTTCTCAGGTAAAAGCTATTATCATTACCCACACCCGCTGAACAAAAAAAATATGTCGCATCAAATTGACGGCGGGAACTCAGAACCTACTGATAGTTCCGACTTGCTTGTCACACTCCCAGCGCGACCAAAATCCGAATTCTATACCTTCCCCTTCTTCAAGTGGAATAAATGCCCAGAAAACACAGATATTGGGCTGCTCCGATTGAAGGGTGTTCCGGAGATCTGGGTAATGACAGTTTCGGCCGGGAGCGTATGCGTCTTGCAACGTCGGTTGCTTTTAATCTGGCCGAATAAGGTTCGCAGCGTGGACACCGCGATTTGCTGGAGGCAAGGACTTGGTTGAACTGAGGGCAGTGTCTTGCAATCGACGATCGTCATCGAAATTCCTTGCGAGAAAACAGCTGCTCTTGCTGCGAGGCGATGAGATACTCGTCAGCAGTCGTGTTTAGTTCGTTGCCTGTGCGGATCCCTGGGTCTGCTGCGGGAGGCGTCGAGGAAGCGAGGACTAGAAATGGAGACTATCGATTCCGGATGATGGCTGGCTCTGCTTACAATCAATGTATTTCTCCCTGCCCTGTAGTTCCAAGCCCGGGATCCTGAGTCTTCACAGAGAACTTGTCACCCGGGGATATTTAAGTAATCAACAAAGGTGAGTCAATCGATAAGAATAGAGTGATATTATTTGGAAAAGACAAGTGAGTGGATGTAACGGCACTCTGATGTTTTGGTCTGACCGCCGCCTCTGCCAGGAGAATCGTCGCTTATCTGCGCTTCCAGTCGATGGGAGACCTTTCGATGAGCTGATCAGTGATTATATAACCTGATCAGAAATCCGTTTTTTTTAGTGATGTACAAGCTTAGCTTGGTGCGCCTTCGGCGCACGGTGGGGGCTTCGCAAAATATATTCACAATTAAAAATGATAAATATATATTTCTAAAGACTACTGTTGTTTTGCACTGGATGCACTTACCAACACTCAATAAAAAGTATTAATTCTATTGCCATCATTATAGTACTTCTGCCAGATGAACTGAATTAATTGTAGTACGATCATAATTCTAGGACCCAATGTGTAACATGACAGAGCAACATACAGCTGTCCATGAGCAATGCTGGACCTCATAGACCAATTTCAACATGCTTTACTGATTGCCTGTGACCTGTTGATAGTCATTGCAAAGCAAAGGCAAACAGGAATCTGTCTTTGTTAGAGCACAAATGGCAGTTCTCCAGTTGAAAGCTCATGAATGATAGGTGGAATGAAAGCTTTTTCCCCATTGTATTGACTATTCATAACACAAATTTCAATGACACAATTGGATATCCTTGTGAGGATAGCCTTTTTCCCATTAAAAACCCTATCTTTTGGGCTCATGTTCCAGCATATTATAATCGGAGATCCACCCTTCAAGCTTCACCTCAGAGACAGGAAGTCCAGATGGTTTGATAGAGCTGAACTACTTAATAGAGACCTGGAACTCTCTCATTCTAGAAGTTCTGGAGTGTTTTGACTTGGGTGTGGGGAGTGCACTGACTCTGTACAAAGAAACAGTACTACTATTTTTCTTGGCTTAATTAGCTGACCCCATTGCCCTTTCAGGACCCTTGCCTTTCTTTCATGGTTGTTTTTCTCTTTTGACTGTTCTCAAATATTTGTAGAGTATTGCAATTGCATGGTGTGGTCTGGTTGGACCTCCACTTTTTTTGTACACCAATTGTGTACACACTTGACAGACTATTTTAAATATGCAGAGTATAAATTTACTGGGAGATGGGACCTTTTCATCTTCATTCATTTGGACTCAAGCAGTTGCTTCAAATCTGCAGTGGTTTTAATATAATTCATCTTGCATTTTGTTGTTGTTGCTCTTGTCTTCACTTAGACTGTATTACATTTGTCCTGCCTCCTCACATCCAGAGCAATCAGGTACTGAGCTGCCACTGTCTTCAGCCCCTCAACCCTCACTTACTTTTCTACAAATACTGAACCCACACTCCCAGACAGATAGATTGTTATTCTTGAGCCTTTGCCACCAAGCTTTTGCAGTAATGGTGAGCTGTAAGCTCTGCTGCTCAGTCCAGTATGTTTCTCATGCACATTATCCTTCTGTTCTGCACATCGCCATTGTTTACCTTCGGAGCCAAGTGCCCAAAGCGCTTAATGGAGTGCCATAAAGCCTACATGAGCCAAATGCCTCAGGGAACTGCTATGTGAAGCATTAGCCTGTTAACCACAGGTTGAGAATGGTATGTTTCATAAAGAATTGGCTATTGCTATTTGCAGTCTGAGGGTTTAATTTATATAAGCCAGGGTGAATTGTGGTGATAAAACCCAATTGTATTGCCCAGAGTGCATTTCATAGTCTCAGGAAGAAAGACAAACTGTTCATTAATCTCCAGTGAGAGGTGGCTTTCAATGTTCAACATCTAAAAGCTGTGTTTCAAATTCACATTCTTTCTGCAAGGCATTGTCTAATTGCATATTTTGTGTAAGCTTGAGAGCTTCAGCATAGTGCTGGAACTTGGACTAATTGATGCAGAGTGCAACAGTCTCTTCTCTGCCTCATTTCAGAATGACTGGCAGAATCTGCTGGGAATCACTACCAAAGTCAATAGTGATACCACCAAAAGGCAGGTTGCTTTCATGGATATCAAGGCTAGGATCAACTGCCTCTTGACATGGCTTTCTGTGCATTAGAACTTCATCCCAAATCATTAGATTAATTTCCTTCATTAAATCAGCCAGGAGAGTATTCTGTGTTTTACTATCAAATATTTCAATGGGAGTTTTAAACATTGAATTAGATGTATGTCCACTTGGTAGTAGCAAAGAAGCAATTCCAGACAATGCTGCACATAGAAAAATCTTTCCTTGCCCTTGGAGATAGTAGCAGAGAGTTTGTATACAAATGTCTTTGGTCTCTGTAAAACCATTTAAAAAATAGAGAAATGGCATTCACTCTAAGATTACTGTACTGATTGTGTTGAAAGGCACTCCTTTGCTCTTCATTAAGCTGGGGAATAGCTTCAATTGAGACTGCTTAACATCAGAAATAGGGTGAAGAGACTGGCTTGGAGTCCTCCTTAGTTGAGGACTTGACAGAATTTAATTAGAATACTGCCTGACCTGCTCTGTATTACAATTTCTAGGTTCAGGATTATCACAGTCCTTTATTATTGCAAAAAATAACATAGTACATGCATAGGCTGGTCTATGATNAAAGGGTAGATGGAAAATTAATAAGAATCAATGCTAAAGATGGAACTACAGTTCAAATAGGACATAATGAATGTAATAATACAATATAAATGCCAAAAATGATAATTACAGGTCTAATTACCACAATTTGAGGCTCGAAAAGCATAGGGAAAGGTCAATGGTAAGCGTCTTTCAACACAGTGGTGGTGGTGTAGGTCAGAATAGCAAAGGTTACATGTGAGAGTGTGTTTTTGGGTATTGCTGAAGCAGCTGACCATGGACGCAGGCGCGGGATGGATTTCTCTTTTTGGAGGGCAGAAAGCTTAGTCAGAAATTACGTAAATATTAGTCAGCGAATCCGTTGTGTTTTCATGTATAGGATGTGTCAACGCAATGACCGTTCCATATCTACATGAAATGCTGTGTATCTTCCAGAACCTCTCAAGGTGAAAGATGAACTTGTCAAGGGGTTTTTGCTGATGGTATTACGGGGTAGCAGCAGATGCCTACAGCCATGACCTCCATTGCTAGTAGCATTATTGTGCCAGTCGCCCTGTTGAAAGTCTTGGGAGTCGCCTGGATTGGGCCCGCCCGTCAGGACCTGGTCTCCACGATTGCTTCCTAGAGCGTTGAAGCTCGTCAGCGCTTCCGTTCTTGGTTTGGAAGCAGACTACTCACCACCAACGCTGGAATGGTATTGATTAAAGCCTGGGTTGAAATTCGACGTCGACATGGTGGTGGTACAAAAGAGAGAGAGAGAGAGAGGGCAACAGCTGTTGATATCGATGAATGGACTTCACACCCTCTACGGCTTTCGTGGCTGTGAAGATGACGACGAGTCCTCGAGGTCCCGGCACTTAACGTCAACGTGCAAGGTCCAACCTGCTCTGTTATAACGGGCCGAATCACGATACACACTGTGTCAGAACAGAAAAAAAAATAGTATTTCACGAACGGCCTCAGCACCCAGGCGTAGAGAGGTTTCGTTGACTCTAAACATCTTGCCGTCGGCTGACCTACAATCTCATCAATCGAGTAGTATCTGATTATCTAGGCATGAATCACTGCCTACTATATCCCCTCCAAGACGCAATCCAAAACAGAACTTCTCCTCTCCTCCAAAACCTTTCTGATCCCTTCTTCAATCGCATGTTCCAACACACCCTTTCCTCCGTCCCAATCCGTCTTTGCGCACTCTCCGTTCCCTCCAACCAATTTCTCAGTCTCCCCGTCCACCGTGGAATTTGTAGTCGCCGTCACTGTCGGAGCCTTAGCACTAACATCCCCACCAACATTCATACCCCGAACCCATCCCGCGCTCGCAGCCGACGCAATACCCGCATAGTCTGGTGGGCGAGGTCCGAACCCGGTCGTGAGTCTGTCACCTGGTATGTTGGCGAGTGCGTACTCAGCCGTTCCTCCTACATTTCTATTGGCAGTCTGAAAGTTGTGGTACATTGATCGCTTTTGGAGTTAACGGCTTGCTGACGCTCGAGATCTGCCAGGAGCGCAGCTGGAAGAAGTCATGGATTTAGCTAAACAAATCCGGAAGCCGAGGAGTTGGTTTGGAGTTGGCCTGCACTTGATTTTGCGAAACCGGTACACTCTAATAAGCTTGATGAGCCACGCGCTGAACAGTATTGGTAAGAAAACCTTTATGAGTTCATCTACTCTACGTTTGAGTACCGTACTACCTGGTCATATAGAACGCTGCACCCGCATTGTCTCGGATCAAAGCAATGAGAGCACAATATCGCCGGTACCCTTCATCATTGTCATAGAGCGCGTTTTCCTCTTCCTCCTGTGAAATTTCTTCAACATCGGCCATAAGGCTGTCAAACAGGTCCCATGATGCCTGTCGGAGACTCTTTAGCGCGTGGACAACACTGTCGGAATCCCGGCCCTCAGGACGGCTTGATAGCTTCCAGAGATGCTCATACACTGCTTCAGGAAAGTAAGTACACCATGGATTGGCGATGAGGGTACGCCTCTGAAGCACGTGGAGAACTGCCGCTTCATGGGAAGTCACAACATGCGAAATGGCACGCTGGACCAAAGTGTTGGATTCATAAATCCCTGATTGGGCCCCGGCAATGATGTGATTGGTATCATCGTCATTGCAGAGGCAACTCGATACCTTCAGCGTCCATCGGAAAGCAAAATCAAGAGTGAAGGTATGGATAAAACAGGCCGTAAGGTCGATGTTCAGCAGCTTCTGGCACATCTCTGCAACATCAGCGCGATGTTCGGCTGTGTCAGGTCGCCTATGTTCGGGAAGTGAGCTCCATTCGGAGAATAACGTCGACCAAGAGACCAGAGCAAACCGAACGTGGTCTTCATCCACTTTGCTACGCAATCTAATGAGGGATAAGGAATGCAGACATCCCCGTAGCAGTCGTCTGGCTCCTTTCTCCTGATCGATACGAAATTCATGCGAGGTGCGGGGATCGAATAGAAATTCGTGGAACGATCGATGGATGAAAAAACGGACCATGGGCTCGCCACTGCTGCTTGAAGAGCAGAGCACCGCATGGAGACCCCTAATGGCCTTCATGCCTGCACCTGGCACTCGACCAGCAAAATGATCGAAAATACCGACAGCCTGGTGTATCCCAATACCGGGACCAAAATACATGGACCCCTCACAAATCTCCTCGAGGACATCTATCATCACTGAGCGATTCCCCTCGGGGCAAGATCGCAAGATCTGTCGGTAAAGCTCGTAGAGTGAGGAGAACGGTGCCGAGTGGGCGAGGTCGGGGTTGGAATTCGAATAATCGTTCAGTGTGTTCTCGAGGCGTGTTCGAGGATCATCATAAGGACAGTCGATATGTCTGATAACGGTGGAAGCGTAGAGCATGTGCCCGTTGGCCCTCCGCACCAAACGCGTCACTAAACCCTCTTCGCCCAGGCCGAGGCGAGATAGTTCAGCCTTGACATATGTCTCGACGTCCTTCAGATGATCCCCAACCTCATACAAGTCCACGTGCTCCACCAGGTCCTTGAATGGGGTTGACTCGATGTGCTGCTTAATCCATGCTTCCGGCCTGCTGAGGATGAGGAAGGAAAGGGGAAGTTGATGTGAAGCGAGAGAGCGGATGAGGTCGAGGACCCGAATTTGGACGGTTTCCTGGTCTTCTGCATACTGCTTGTCGATTCGAGACTCCCGATTCGAGTTGATACATTCATCGAGTCCATCGACGATGATCAACCGGTTAGGCATGTCCGTCGTATCTCCAAGCGCCTTGAAAGGCTCGATGATTAGTGTCTTCAGCTGAACCTCCAGAGCCTTGCGGAGAATTATAGGGTTTTGTTTGACGGCGTTTCCGATATGGGGAGCGAGCTCGGGAATGGAAACGAAAAGCTGGTAAGCCAGGGTAATGATGAAACGTGCCGGACTGTTGCGCTCCGTGGACGTCCTCCAAAAAAAAAAACGTGGCCCCGAGAGGGCTGAAATTCAGCTCCCTCAGCTTCTCCTCCAATTTCGCCGCCACCGTCCCGGCAATGGCAGTCTTTCCATATCCAGCCGGCGCATGAACCCACATGATAGGCTTCCCAGGGCCATGTTGGTATCCGTACCAATCTAGGATACGATAGATCACAGCCTCGCGCGTTCCTGGGTGGCACAGTGGGGGAGGGAACCGTTCATCCGAGTCGTGCATTGCTCCAGTCGCAGCGTGTTCTTTCAGTGATTCGAGTACCGCCCCTACAGGCGCATGCCATTAAACGGATGTGATATGGAGAAGTGTACTGGTAGCGCACCGTTGACGTCTGAAATCTGAAAGTTCTGAACACCACCAAAGATATTACCATTGTATATCGGTCCTCGGCTCCTTTCCTGACGATACACGATTGAATACGGCGCAGAGCGGTGATTGACGGTGCGGCGCTCAGTGCGGAAGCACATACTGTTCGAAGATTGGATGCTCGCGTGGAGTATTGGACCACAAGTAGGGTCGAGGTGACGTTCTACCATCGTGTCCCTGTCAGAGCCAATCTGATATAACACAGAGCGTCAAAATCACTCACGGTCAAAGTCCTCGAGACCCTGGGCTGCATCAAGGGAATCATTGGGTGAGTTATGTTGAGACAACTTCAGGGCTGAGGTCGACGCATTGATAAGGGGTTGGGATTGCGAGGCTACCAAAATAATGTTACTTCCATTGCCACTCGAGCTCTGGCATGAGAGCGCTACCTGCACTATCAGAGGAATTCACATCGTATACAGGTATATTCTGGGTGCCGAAGTCTTCCATAAATGCCTGTAGACCAATCACTGGCGACGCGACAGTAACCTGGGGCATCCAGGAAAAAGGTACCACTATGCTCTGTGTCAGGCCAGCTCGTACGCCAGTGCAACTTAAAACCTACCTTCAGTATCCAATCCGCTACAGCCGTACCCACCAACGTGGTACGTGGTATCGTCCCATCCATAGCCAAGTTGGTCACAGCCATACCTTCCATCGCTGGCAGCATGATCGTGCTGATCGCTCTGTTGAGGGTCTTGAGAGTCGCCTGCATTGCCAGACCCTGCGGTCGGGACCCCGCTATCATCTCCTGGAGTGTTGATGCTGGTCAGCTCCAGGCTTGCGAAATGTTCACCACCAATGCTGGAATGGTATCGATTATAGCCTGGGTCAAAATTCGACGTCGACATGGTGATGGTACATGCGAGAGATGAATCGCCTTCAGACCATTTACAGCTTTCGTGGCTGTGAAGATCACGACTCGGAGTTCCCAAGGTTCTGGTGCTTACCAAAGATTCTATGTCATGTCCCAGGTCCAACCTGCCCTGTCATAACGCCCGGGATCATCATGTTCAGTGCGTCAGAACGATAAGAAAGTGTACTTCATGAGTGACATCAGTACCAGGCGGAGAAATGCTTTGTTAACTTCGAGCAGCTTGGTGTCAGCTGACCTACATAGTACACTGGCATCGATCTAGGCATGAATCACCGCATACTATATCCCCTCCAAGACGCAATCCAAAACAGCACTTCTCCTCTCCTCCAAAACCTTCCTGATCCCTTCTTCAATCGCACGTTCCAACACACCCTTTCCTCCGTCCCAATCCGCCTTTGCGCACTCTCCGTTCCCACCGACCAATTTCTCGGTCTCCCCGTCTACCGTAGCATTCGTAGTCGCCGTCACTGTCAGAGCCTTAGGACTAACATCCCCACCAACCTTCGTACCCCAAACCCATCCCACGCTCGCAGCCGAGGCGATACCCACATAGTCTGGCGGGTGAGGTCCGAACCCGGTCGTGAGTCTGTCACCTGGTATGTTGGTGAGTGGGTACTCATCCGTTCCTCCTATATCTCCATTAGCAGTCTGGACGTTGTCGTTGAGTTGGTGAATTGAAGAATCTGGACTTTGGGACAGTTGAAGAGTAGGATGCACGGAAAGCATGGAGAGTTTGGGCGCTCTCCACCCTCCGTTGTTTAAAATGACGGTAAGGAATGGCTGGATGGGTTGAAACGTTGTCAGTTCATAAATCATACGTCTTGAGCGGAAAGGGAAGAAGAGTTNAAAAAAAAAGGAACCNAAAAGGACAGTGGGATAACGGCAGTGGAACGCGAAGGAGAAGGCGAAAGAGGGAAGTCAAAGGACCAGCTAGGTGCCTAACTCGAAGGAAAGAACGAAGGAATTAAGAGGAATAACCAGGAACTAGCTGACGAAAGAACGAGATCAAAATAATTCAACGCAACATGCGAATGAGACGAACGAGTCGCAAGAAGCGACCAAATCGAAGAAAACGAGAACTGAAGAGGCAAAAAGAATGAGCCAATCGAAATAAGCCAAATACTCACTGTATCGTACCTCCTGGCCATCCAATACACAGAGCTCGGGACACCAAACATGAACGAGCCGTCTCCTACAATCACTACAATCAAATCAAACTTTGCTTCCCCGTTGCTTCTCCCACCCAAACTCGCTCCAACAGCACCTCCCAAAGCCCAGCCCAAACTCGAGCCTCCTGAACTGATCATACTCAAACCTCCTTCACTACCGATGGGACCCTCTGGTCTCATGTACTCCCAAACTAGGGGGAAGTTCGTTATAGACTCGTTCAGCACGAGTGTACGTTTCCCTTGGGAGGTTGTAACGCGTTCGATGGACTTGCGCAGGGTCGTGAGGAGCGCTGGGACCGTGTACGTGATCCGAGCCTGGCTCGAAAGCGTCGACGGCGATGTCGAGGAAGGAAATGAAGCGCCGATCTGATCTTGCTCGGCGAGTCTGCGAGCGTGCCCCCTTCGAAGTCGCTCCGCGCGTTGTTCTCGACTCGTTTGCGCCCCTCCCACGTCCTTTACCAAAAGCCCTTTGACAACCTCTACTATCTGACCCAACCCAACCTCCGCATCGGCTCTGACAACCACTTCAGCCTCTCCTATTCCTCCTCCTCCCATCGACATCTTCATCGTCGTCTTGAGCGGGTCGCCACCATCCATGACGAATATCCGAGCACTCGGCGAAGGCCTCTGGTAAGGGATAGAGGGTATCCAAGGTAGCTCAGAGTCGATTACCAGGATCGTGTCGGCGGTCGTGAGGTGGTGGTAAGGATGGTCGACATCCTCGGGAGTGCCAGGGGGACGAGGCGTGAGGAACGTCGTACCCAGCCCGAACGGATGACTCGATGGTACCGAGACCACAGTCGGACACACTTGCAAAGCAGGTATAACCACAAGACTCGAAAGTTCCACTAGAGCCTTGACAGCGTTCCGGTTCCGACCGAGATGGGAGGTTATGATGAGAGGACGCTGGGCGGAGACAAGGGCGTGAGCGATGAGAGATGCGGTTGAGGGTGCGAGTGCGGAGGGGGACAGTGTCGGCCAAATCTCCAAAGGTTTAGAGAGGGAGAGGCTGTCGAAGAGCGATGGGGAAATGTCCTCTTCCATTACTTCGCGACGCGCCCAGATATATACGGGTCCCTTGGGTTCGCTCGTTGCACTACATAAGAACGCAATGAGGAACCGTGTAAAAGACTGAGAGATCGACAGAAGACATACACCTGAATCGCCCGTCGAACAGTTCCAGGGATGGTTTGAGCGCTATTTAGTTGAGCTACATGCCGCATGTACTGTCGAACGACAGAGGATTGATCGGGGATATCTACACGAAGGATTAGAGTGAAAGATAAGGAACTGGAGAGACGAACACACCTTGCATCCACATAATCCACTCGTTCCTCCCACCCTTGTGCTCCCCATGAGCACTAAACGGTGAAGCCCCAGCGTAGATAACAACAGGACACCGATTCCTGTCCACATTATGCACCGCACCCGCCAACGACTGCGTCCCAACGTCGACATGGACGATCACAGCAGCTGGTTTGCCGGTGGCTTGCGCGAATCCCTGGGCAGAGCTCAGAGCAACCATTTCGTTAGGGCAGGTTACGATTTCCGGACGGGTCGCCGCAGCACCATCGCTGTTGGAACCGGCAGCTCGCTGACGCTCGAGGTCGGCGAGAAGCGCTGGGTGATCAGAGCCCCAGTTGACAAAGGCATGGGTTATGCCCGCATCGACGAGGGTTTTAAGGAATACTGAGGATGCTGTATAGGTCGACATAGTTCTGGACAAGGATCGAGGTTGCATGGCCTGTGTGTACTTCTGGTTTACTCATCCTGAGAACGAGATAGAAGCATCGTCGGAATGGAACAGGAAGGAAAGAAGCGATGGGTTGCTCACATGTTCTGGTCAGCATGTTCGCTGGAGCCGTTATAAGCCATATTCTGCCGCGCCGACGTGAGCTCAGCATGGAAGGGTTAAGGAACAAGCGAAGGAGCCGGCTTGCCGTTGTTCCATGTTTGGTTTCATGCCCTGAACCAAGCAACTGTACAAGCTCCATAGTTCGAGCAATCCCAGCAATTCTTTATCTGTGTTGCATTTCCAACCGTCTCTTCGGAAAAGTAACTAGCGCTTTTATAGCATGTCTTCATGCCCGTATTCGTACTCCTCAAAAAGCCCTCTGATCACAATTGGTTCGTCAAAGTGCTCCGACGATTCTTGCCGGAGAATCTGCAGTGTTTACAGCACAACATGTGAGATCTTGAGATTGCCCGCCAGACGAAATTATTTCGCCTCAATCAAATGATATGATATGGTGTCTTTCAATAAACATCTCTGGCCTTGACGAACATGGGAATGACGAGAACTATTCCTGCAGATCTGGAAAGATGTACATGGCGAATATAAACAGCGCAATTGAGACTAGAGAGTGAACTTGAAGGCATGGACAAAGTATACCATGAGGTCGATATACAGCAGCTCCCGAGACATCCCGGCAACGTTAGCTATTGTACTTGCAGGCTTTCAAATGTACGCTGCCAACCATTCGACTCACACTCACGACCAACAGATCATCGATCAAGGCATATCGAAGGTGATCTGTTTATTTGCAATACAGCCATAAGCCCGGTAAGATTAATTACGTTGTCCGATAAATTACAATAGTCTTGTCCTACTTGTCATCTGATAGGATGAAAGCAATGAGGGCCTCGTAGCTCCGCCGTGTTTCGTCTACGGTCGGGAAAATCGAAAAGTTGAAATGTGCCGCTTTGTAAACGCCCACCATGAGCTTGACGAAGTGCTCCGGTGATTCCCGCTTGAGGGCATTCAGTGCGTGGACAACGGTGTCGGAACCCCAGTCCCCCGGTTTCCCCAGAAGTATTCGGAGGTCGGTGAGAAATCCGGAAACTGCGCAAATAAATAAAATATTGTAATAATTGCTGTAGGGAATATATGTCTTGAGAAGGTGAACAACGGCTGCTTTGTAGCAAGCCGTAACATGCGACACGGCCTGTCGGGCAAGTGGTTCGGAGTTGTAGAGAGTACGCCCGGCGGCTCCGAGGGGAATAATGCAATTGTCAGTACCAGCATTTGAAATCGCCGTGACGAATCCCCCGGAAGATCCAACCTCATCGGGATCGCCTAAAGTGAACGGATGAACAAAGCAGGGCATGAGGTCAATGCTCAACAGCTTCTGAAACATGTTTAGCAACATGGGTGTCTCAGATGCTCTCTCGCGCCACCTGTGCACCCAGCAGAACCAAAGCCAAGTCCAGTCCGCCACGGCAAATCGAATGTGATCTGCGTCCACTTTACTGTCCAGTGTGATGGACGACAAGTAACGTAGACATCCCGATAACAGTCTCTCGCGTCCCTTCTGCACGTTGACACGGAACTCCAGGAATAGGTGAGGGTCCAACAGAAATTCGGGGAACGACGAATGGGTGAAAATACGCAGTCCTGAGACTCGGTTGCCCATACAGTCCTTTTCGCCAGATAAGTTCAGCACTGCGTGAAGGCCTCTTACGGCTTTCATTCCAGTGCCAGGGACTCGACCGGATAGGTGATCTACAATGCTGAAAGCGCGTTCCATGTCAAGATGGCCGCTAATTCCACCTTCGTCAAGTGCCACAATTTCTTCAAGAACCTCGATCATCACTGAGCGATTCCTTTGAGGGCAAGACTGCAAGATCTGCCTGTAGAGCTCGTGAAGAGAGGAGAAGGGTGTCGATTGGGCAAGGTCTGGGTTGGGGCTAGAATCACCCTTGAGGATATTCTCGAGCCATAATCGTGGGTCGCCGTACGGACAGTCGATGTGTCTGATGACGGTGGACGCATATAGCATGTGACGACCAGCCCTCCGCACCAAACGCTCTACCAAATCCTCCTCATCCAGGCCGAGGCGAGATAGTTCCGCCGTCACAAACGTCTCAACATCCTTCAGATGATCCCCGACTTCGCACAAGTCCACAAAGTCCACCAGATCCTTGAACTTCTGCGATTCGATATGCTGCTTAATCCATGCTTCTGGTCTGCTGAGAATGAGGAAGGAAAGGGGAAGCTGATGGGAAGCGAGAGCGTGGATGAGGTCGAGGACGCGTATTTGGGCGGTTTCTTGGTCTTCCGCGTACTGCTTCTCGATTCGGGACTCTTGATCCGAGTTGATGCATTCATCCAAACCATCGATGACGATCAACCGGTTTGGTATGTCCCTCGTCTCTCCAAGCGCTTTGAAAGGCTGAACAATCAGCTTCTTCAGCTGTTCTTCCAGAGCCTTGCTGAGAATCATGGGATTTCGCTTGACCGCGTTCTCGATGTGAAGAGTCAGCTCGGGGATGGATGTTGCAAGCTGGTAAGCGAGGGTGATGATGAAGCGTGCAGGACTGTTACGTTCCATAGACGTCCTCCAGAAAAAGAACGTGGCCCCGATAGGACAGAAGTCAAGCTCTGCCGACTTGTCCTCGAGCCGCTCTGCCACGGTCCCGGCGATGGCAGTCTTCCCGTACCCTGCGGGAGCGTACACCCACATAATCGGCTTCCTAGGTCCTTGTTTGTATCCATACCAATCGAGAATGCGATATATCACCGTCTCGCGCGTGCCAGGGTGGCAGAGTGGAGGCGGGAAGCGCTCGTCCGAGTCGTGCATCGCTCCTGTGGCAGCGTGTTGATACAGAAATTGGAGAGCTAGGAGAAAAAGCATTCGTCAGATGGTCATTTCCCTCCCTACGACGCTGATAGCTACACACCGTCGACGTTTGACACCAAGAGGTTGTTGACACCACCAGAGATCGGCCCATTATAAATTGGTGCCCGGTTTCCTTGCTGGTAATACACGACTTGCTGGGTAGCGGGGCGATCGTCGTTGTCAGAATCCGCCAGAGAAATAGAGTACTGGCTGGAGAATGCGTTTCTTGAGCTTTGAGCCCCCATGATGGATTTCGGTGGAAGAGATTGGGGGGACTGTTCAATTGTTCGAATCAAATCCGAAATCGTCCATTGCTGTGGAGGTTCCCACGCATAGCCAAGTGCGATCCAAATCCAGCGCCTGTTTGGTCGCTTCAAGTTCTCTCGAAAGCAGCGTTAGGTATGTGTTCGGTATGTGAGAACGATACGCATAAGTCCTGTTGCTGCCTACGTTGGCGAGTGGCCCTTTGATTCATATCCAGTGTCTGAGAGGTGAAGCTAATCAAGTGTTTGTGTCCGGTGTACAACTGAACTTCGTACTACACAACGCACTGAATCAAACCACAAAGAGCCTCGTAGTTCCCCATCTCCTCGCCTTCTTCCGGATAATCGTCAACATACACGTGTGCCGTCTTATCAACGTCCTTCATGAGCTTGTCGAAGACCTTCCGGTGGACCCGGAGGGTCTTCAGTCCTTGTACAACAATGTCCAACTCCCAGTCCACGCCTTCCCCAGACTTTGAGAGATCTAGGAGATAGTGAAATAGCGCGTTGAAGAATAAGGAACTCCAATCGTTGGCATATATGTGGCTCGTCTGAAGTAGGTGAAGCATTGCTGCTTTATGGGAGGCTACGACATGTGAGATGGCCTCCTTCGCAAGACGTTCTGACTCGTACATATCCATGTCTTTGCCAGAGAAAATGTACTTATGCGAACCGTTGATGCAGAGGAGGAAGGACGGATGTGCATCATACAGCAAAGTACGATCAATGGTGAAGACATGGACAAAACAAGCCTTGAAGTCGATGCTCAGTAGCTTCTGGAACATCTTTAACAAGTCAGCAAATTCAGGCTGTGTATACGACCACCGACGCCACAGCAGCGGCCATCGTGCCAGAGCATACCGAAGATGATCCTCATCCACCTCGCTATCTAATCTGATGGAAGCCATATAGTTCAGACACCCCAATAGCAGTCTCCTGCATCCCGTCTTCCAGTCGACATGGAACTCCAATGAGACGCGAGCATTGGTCAGGAATTCGCGAAACGATGAATGAATGAAAAATATATCCTGCCGAAATGGGAGTAGCGTCCTAATTGGGCCCATGGTTTTGCCCTTCCATGCATCGGTGAAGGATAAGTTAAGCACGGCGTGGAGGCCTCTGAGAGCCATGAATCCAGCACCAGGCACTCGACCCGACAGACGATCGAGAACGCTGAGCGCGCGGTCCATGTCAACATCTGGAGCGAAATCATTGTTTGCTACATCGATGTCCTCGAGGGCTTCAATCATTACAGAACGAACTCCTTCAGGACAAGATCGTAAGATCTGCCTGTAGAGCTCGTAGAGTGATGAGAAGGGGGTTGAATGGGAAAGGTCAGGGCTCGAATTTGAATGGTCTCCAAGAAGGTTTTGAAGGCGCAGCCGTGGGTCTCCATACGGATCTTCGATGTGTCGAATAAGAGTGGCAGCATAGAGCATATGGCCACCAGCCTCCCGAACCACACGCTCCACCAGGTCTTCTTTCCCCAGTCCAAGACGCGATAACTCTGCCCTCACGAAAATCTCTACATCATTCATATGATCCCCGACCTCGTACAAATCTAAAGGCTCCACCACATCTTTGAACTGCTGGGACTCGAGGTGCTGCTTGATCCAAACTTCCGGCCTGCTGAGGATGAGGAAGAAAAGGGGGAGTTGATGTGACACGAGACTACGAATGAGGTTGAGAACACGAACTTGGACAGTCTCCCTGTCCTCTGCATATTTCCTCTCCACCCGAGACTCGCGATCAGAGTTGATACATTCGTCAAGCCCGTCGACGATGATCAACCGGTTGCGGATGTCTTTGGTGTCTCCAAGAGCTTTGAAAGGCTCGATTATCAGCTTTCTCAGCTGGATCTCCAAAGTTTTTGTGAGAATCATAGGATTTTGCTTGACCGCGTTTTCGACATGGGGAGCGAGTTTGGGAATAGACATTGAAAGCTGGTATGCGAGGGTGATGATGAAGCGCGCCGGGCTGTTACGCTCTGGGGATGTCCTCCAGAAGAAGAACGTAGCCCCAACAGGATTGAATTTTAGCTTGCCTGATTTCTCCTCCAACTTCTCTGCAACAGTCCCAGCAACGGCAGTCTTCCCATAGCCTGCGGGAGCGTACACCCACATGATCGGCTTCCCAGGTCCCTGTTGGTACCCATACCAATCGAGGATGCGATATATCACAGCTTCACGGGTTCCAGGGTGGCAGAGTGGGGGTGGAAACCGTTCGTCAGAATCGTGCATGGCTCCTGTTGCGGCGTGTTGATACAAAAACTGCAGAACTGGCAAACCGAAGCCAAAATTGGCGTCAGATTCCCTTTGACTCTGAAACCCAGATGGACACACCGTCGATGTTCGAAACTAAGATTCTATTGAAACCGCCGGATATATTTGCATTATAGATTGGCGCACGGCTCCCCTGCTGGTTATACACAACCTGCTGGGTGACTGAGAAAGCATGGGTGTGCGAGTCATCTGTGGATGGAGAGCGTCGGCTGGACGGAATGTGTCCTGATTTTGGAACCGACATGATGGTTGGTAACGGAGGGAATCAGGGGAATCATTATATATCGAATTATTAGCCTTTTACATTCATTGCTGTGAAGAGTTCCCCAAGACCCGGCAATTTTAACCAGGTGCCTGTTTGAGCGCTTGGACTTTTCGAGGTCATCAATCAGGATGTCGACTGTGTATGACCGGTCGGCGTAAGTCGGAAACGATGCCACAGCAGCGAACGCACCTCAAAGCGGCATATTACTCATCTCTCTGTCCTTTATTGCTCATCCTCTGTACCGAATTTAGGTCAGCCGGTCACCCGCAGAAAGCTTTCCCAAATCCCAGCAGCTCAATAGGTGTATGATGCAGCGTCAAGTATCAACGTTCGTCGGCCTCAGTATTCAGTTCTTTGGCATGTGTTACCAACGAGTATGTAATGGCAGTCATTAGTTAATTCGGAACTTGCAGTAAGAATCTCATTCCTTCCCTTTCTAGCTCAGTAAATGGGACATGCCAAGATATGCCCACTTGAATCGCGCAGTTCATATCGCAATATAGCCCAAATTGTCGTATTCGTACGCTGAATCAGATCTCTTGGACTGATTTGTTCGCCTTGGTCACCCAGATGTCAGCAACAAGTGCTGCGGGGTACAGCCCTATTGCTGTAAATTTCCTCCTTTGGTTCGGTTCAAGGAACTCTATATGTCATCCTCGGAAGCTACTCGATGGGCCGCAAGCAGTCTTTCATTTATGTTCATCTCTCTCCAGATGCTAGGACCTCTGAGATAAACTCGCTTAGCCCCCAAATAACTCGACATCTAATCTCAGATGTGATTTATAGGCACTTGATCGTGTACACTGCACAGCACGGAGTAAACCGCCCATCGACGTTGGTCCAGAAGAATGCGAATTAGAATGGGCATTCCATTATTCTAACTTTGCCAATGGCAATTGTGAATGGCTAAAGTCATTGCCTCTCTTGCGGGCGCTACAAACCAGTGTGAGTGACGTGTGAAACAAACCAGAGACTCGTATTAAGTAGCTCTGCGGAGAATTTACAATCTCACGATTGCGTTCTCCACCGAGCGCCCGGGCTACACCCTTCAAATTACCCTATGTTGCATTAGCAAGGTGAGTCCAACGACGTGCTGTACATCAAATTAAGAGATAGTGCAAAGTGAAGTTGAGGGCCAACCATCAAGCAACCGTTTTTTAAATTCCAGCGCAGGCCGAGGGTAAATCAGCTTCTCAGGAGCGTGAATAGTGAGCCTGAGTGAGGCCGGGGCGAGATGGGCGACTGATGAGCTTAGAACTATGGCCTATGTGCTGTAAAAAAAACGTCGAACTAGAATCAATTCTTTTTTTTTTCACTTACCATAATATGCAGGAGTCAGCAGTCGAAGAGACGACTGTTTAGGCTTCCACAACAGAGATGCACAGTCAAAAGATTGGAGATCAAAAGAATGCTTTCCTTGAGCCAGTGCAGTCAGGTTAAGCCGCAGTTCGAATTATCGAATATCGAAAGGCTCGAGAATGAACAGGCGGGCAGAGTTGTGAGGAGTCAAAACGAAGCAGAACCAGGTGTTTCAGCAGTAAGATGATGGCCGCCAGAGACAGATCTCCTTGCTTGGTAGGCACGGTACGAAACCTTTGTGTGAGGTGATCCGAGGAGCAAGTGGGTAAATTCCTAATGCGAATGCGGGTTCAGTTTGGCAACGTCGTCCCAACACCGCACGTCCAAAGGTCTAGACCATCACCGACATGATCTGCCCAGCACATTGGTCTCTTATTATCCCTTATCTGCCCGCGGAAAACATAAACATGGCCTAAATAGCTCTAACGAATATATGTCTTCTGTACTGGACCAACATGCGGGTACAATTTTCGCATCGCTTCGATTCCTGATATTGCTAACCCCCAGTGCCTCCCTCTGTCCAACAGACTTCGCTCAATCTGCTTATGTTTTTTCGAATAGCTTTGGCCAAACTCATATGGGCGTTTATAACGTCCTTTGTCTTCCATCTCACCCCAATCAGTGCCTAGACTACCCAAGCCTTCACCAACTGAGGTTTGAACAGCCCCGCTCGCGTAGCTGGCCTCGCATGGACTCCTGACATTTCCACCGGCAATGGTCCCTCAAATACCCTTCCAGAAATTTAATCTGCCCAAGCGAAAAGGCAGTATCAAAGGAAGCCACGTCTTAGTACGCTAGAATGTAGGCGTTGGTGGGGTGCATAATACGAGGTTGAAAACTGCTTTATGCCGTAGACCGACGTTTAAAAGGAGGATTAGGCGGTTTCCCGGTGCGTGTTTCGTTCTGTTAAAATCATACGGGCCTGGAAGTCTGAATCCAGTTTGATTCCTTTTACGTCCTTGACCACACCTGTGTTATCCATACATGTCGTGGTTAAATACCGCAACTATCCCTGGTGCCGTTCAAAGGGCTACTCAGATGGCTGTCTTCCGCCCATCCGTCTCTGTTCTCAGCTCCTCGCTTCCAATACCCGTACAGATATAAAGCGACCAGCGAACCCGGCGCGAACCAGTGAACAAGAATTCCTCCATTGCTCCCCCGCATCCTAGCTTCCATCGGACCTTCAACTCACCCGTAGCCATCGTACCTTNAAAAAATTGGAAGAAGCTGGTCGACATCCTTATTCTCCGGTCTCGCAGACACCACTACTCCCTCATCCTTATGGCCTCTTCTCGTCCAAATGTTCACTCGTCGTAGCCCTACACTGTCGCGTCCCGAACCCTGTAACGGTGTTGGGGGAGTTGCCGAACTTGTTCGAGAATTGCATACTGCGGGAGTGTGCATAGCTCCTTCGTCTCTCGAATACTATTGCAACTCCGACTGTTCGATCTTCATACTGCTACTACCCCTACGCCGATGAACAGAACTGGAGTCAAGGGATCGAAAGTAGTATTTGGAGGGAACGATTTAGAGGCACTGGTGAGTCGAAGCTGAAGGAAGGGAAAGCGCGAGGAATTCAAGGGAATCTTGGATCATCGGCGCCTCGCCAGTGTTTAGCGCAACTCGACTCTTATAGGATGCGTCCATTTCTCAGAACTGGACTGCTCAATTGTAAATGCCTTGTAAGTCATATAGCTCACAACGAAGTCTGTATATATGTAGCATTTTCTCGTTCATGTGTATTGCTCGTATGCGTTGTAGCGATTCGTTGGGTAGAACACGATGAATCCAATATGCCTTACCTTGGACACTTGAAAAATTTGATCACTCTTGCAATTTGGTTCCATATGTGCAACTTTCTATATGCAGATGAAATTCCCCTTAACTTCGGGTACAGAGGGTGGCCTTGGCTGGAGGAAGGAAGGGAACATTCTAACTTCTGCAAATTATCCCGCTGCTTTCCCGAGCAATTTCGCCGAGCCTCCATAATTCGCGCTGGGTGTTGAGTCCAGATGACCATGCTTCAACTTCCACTGGTCCCGCCGTCCTTCTTTCGAGGTCGTCAACGAGTGCAGATGACCATTTTTTCCATCTTCCAGCTTCCCCGTTTTTTAGTGGGAACCGGTATAAATAGTATACCCAGAGACTTCTCCGTGTCCTCTGAGCCTCCCCGTCACAACCGCCGGCCTATCAAATTTGACTGAAGATCGACGCTACCTTGACACACGATGAGATCCGTTCAGGCAATTGTCTTTCTTGTTGTGTCAGGGACACTTTCCGTGACTTTGGCCCAGAGTGTCCCGCTTTATGGACAGTGTGGTGGGGTGAGTAGAACGTTTTTCCATTCTGCTCCTAGTTGATAATCGGCTTGTTGACTCTGTGTTTTCCAGAGCACATATACGTAAGGAGCCATGGGTTACTTCGTATATTCCACTGACCAGTTTATACAATCGCCACCTCCAGTGGATCTACTACATGTAGCCAAGGTGTTTGCACGTTTGTAAACGGTAAGCTGTAAATCTCTCGTTTTCATGGGCGCAGTCTGACGATCACTTAGATTGGTACTCTCAATGTGTACCCGGAACGGGGAATCCCGCCTCATCTACGAATNCCCCCCTCGTCCACAAATCCCCCATCCACTGTCACCTCCAACCCACCTTCCAACACTGGCGCTGTGCCCTCGCTCCCTACCAGTTTTCGTTGGAGCTCCAGCGGCCCCTTGATATCCCCCAAGAACGACTCACGTAACCTCGCTGGTGTCAAAGATCCTTCCGTTGTCTATCACAATGGCCGTTGGCACGTCTTTGCTACCACTGCGAAGTCAGGCAATTGGGGTCTCTTCTATACGAACTTCACAGATTGGTCCCAAGCAGCGTCTGCTCCGTTCTTCTACCTCGACCAGTCAGGGATCGGAACAGGATACCGTGCGGCACCTCAAATCCTCTATTTTGCCCCTCAGAAGCTTTGGTATTTAATCTACCAGAACAACAACGCGGCGTACTCGACAAACCCGGATATCAGCAACCCCCGGGGATGGACGGCTCCCAAGACGTTCTACTCTAGAACGCCGAGGATCATCGAGCAGAACATCGGGAGTGGGTATTGGGTTGATATGTGGGTTATCTGTGACGCGTCGCTTTGCCACCTCTTCTCGTCTGACGATAATGGCCACCTTTATCGATCCCAAACGACTCTCGCGAACTTCCCGAACGGGTTCAACGAGCCAGTTATCGCGTTGCAGGATACGAAGAACATGCTGTTCGAAGCCTCAAATGTCTACCGGTATGCCGACAACGGCTATTTGCTGCTTGTTGAGGCCATTGGGTCGGATGGGAAGAGGTGGTTCAGGTCGTGGACTTCTTCGAGTATCTCAGGATCTTGGAAGGCGTTGGCGGCTGAAGAATCCAATGCGTTTATGAGGTCCAATAATGTGGCTTTCCCTAGTGGGACGGCGCAGTGGACTAGGGACTTTAGTCATGGGGAGCTGATTCGGAGCGGGAGTGACCAGGAGCTGAGGATTAATCCGTGCAAGTTGGAGTATCTGTATCAGGGGATGGATCCGAATGCGGGAGGGAATTATGGTGATTTGCCGTGGAAGTTGGCCCTTTTGACCCAGACTAATTCACCTTGCTGAGCCATTATGGGCAGCTCACTCGATTCAATTTACTCTATTCATCGCTCGGTTATACCCTGCTTTGTATTGTGTTTCCATTTTATGCCCTTGCTCTTCTCTTCCAGTTCTAAAAATTCTCCCTCAATATCAGTCTAGTTGGGTGCTGTTCAATCGCTCGTTGAGATTAACGTATTCTAGAAGATATTGAATTTAGAAAGCCTGTCAATACGTCGGCGAATCGGACGGCCCTAAATGGCACACGTGCACTATTGATTTCGTAACAGCCCGGAGTCTTGACTTCCAGTCGACCTCCACGTCCAATCCCCGTATACCTACTCAATCCCCAAACATGAATAGGTAGGTATTGCGCGCAGTACCATTTTCTATTATAGACTCATTACCTTTTAGAGGTCCTATCATTTTGGTATGCTCGCCTTGATAGGTTTCGCTCCGAGCCGGACCCTGACTACATTCTCTCGCTAGACAATCGACGAGGCCGAGGTGGGTCACCTTCTTTTCATGCTCAGCTCATCTCCGTTTTCTCAGTGCCTGGATAATAGTATTTACTTGATCAACTGGCAAGTCGTATAGTGCTTCTACGTAAAGCCCGTACAATTGATTGGTGGGTTGATTGTGGGACCATGCGCGTTTGGTAGCCACCACCTTCTGCAGACGACGACGAGATGGTCAAGAAACTGCGCATACGTCTCAAGGAGCTCCTGGAGAACCTTCGTAAAGGCGCTGAAGGAACTGTTAGAGACTGATCCCAGAAACGCGTACGTGAAACAATCGGAAGGAAACGTAACAGACCTGAACCCGGATGATAGGAAACCCGCCGTTGAACCTCGTTTTCTGGCCCATGGAGTGCCTCTAAAGTAGGGTCAAGTGTGTTAATCTAATGACTGTCACGCCGTAGTTTAATCCTGGTTCTTTCATTCCTCGAGGATTTTGGTAATGAACACAGAGCGAACCATAACGATCGGCTAGTTCTTCTCTTCCCATCTATTTTGGTTGGATCCTCGATTTCTTCATCAGGATTGAAAGAGAGTCCGCTATACCCGTCAAACTTCCTGTCTGCGCTGTTGAGGGTCAAATGCCACCTTCTCTTGAATACGATTGCATCACTAAACAAGACCCATGCTTTGACCTCGCCTCGCCATCAAATCCACCGAGGAAGCAGGGCATACTATAGCTCTCCCATCGAGCGGAACGAACCGTCGTCATCCCCAAAAATGACCCTAACCAAAGCATACGGTGCCTCTTGTTGGAAGTAGGAGCCGTTTGAGAATGAATCCTGTCGCTACTTGCATCACCAACTAAGTAGCCTACCTTTGACCGTGACAAGGTCCTTCAGGCTACTTCTGTGCTCGGCCAGAGATGCACGGTCTCGCTCAGCATAGGTATGTGGGTAGCAGCCTTCGCAATTACCGTACGGCCGGAGGAATACAGGGAGGTTTTCGACGAGTTAATTGGAGGTCGTTCAAGATGGGTTTCCAGATTGTGTCGACGAAGGCGAAGAGGACTTTGCAATTATAGCCTACCTTCTACATTAAAAATAGTATAGGTCACCAATCGATGAGTTAACGATAAAGATGTCTACATTCAATTGTACAGTACTAAACAAACAACCTCACGGCTCCCGTACGGTTATGAACACAACCGGAGTGGACATAAAACTATCTATACACAACACAAAAAATCGACCAAAAAACAATTTACTTACACATATACAGCTACAAAAAGGTAAAAAATACCGCTAGAGATACAACTATTAGTGGATAGGGCGACTGACTGTGTGATAAAGAGAATCCGTAGAGCAGAGTGATGGCGGGAGTGCAAGGGGGAGACTTGAAAGTGATACGTGGTTGTGAAAGCATATTTGAAAGCAATAACGAACCAGAGAAGACTTTCTTCGGTGGGGAGGAAAAGACAATTGACAACAAAAGGCCACGAACAAAAAGCAAACAAGTCGGAAAAAGAGAAGAGTCCGAATTCATCAAAATGAACTAAAAACTGAAATGAAATCTGCCCGACTCTATAAAGCAAAGCACAGCCACATTTAATTCGTACCAGAAGAAACACCCCGGCCCTGCCTATTCACACTATTCCCACTCGAGGTCGACCCGCTCCCGGTACTCATCGTCCTATCCACATCATTCGACATCGAATTCGTCAACTGATCAAAAAACCAGGTCAACTTAAACCTCGGATGGACAACAAAAAGCAAAACCAACTCACCCAGGATCCCGTACTCAAACTCAACGGCCTCGAGTAATCCATATGATCCCTGAAGCTCATCACACTCGTCGCCTGATGCAACCCCAACGATGTCCTCCCACCACTACCAGCGAATAAGCTAGGATGTAGCAATCCCTCCGCCCTAATAGCACTCACGCTATCGTCTGTCAGAGTCCTCATCGTGAGAGCAGGGGACGCGGCTGACGTCGATAGGGACCTTGGTGCGGTATTGGACGACGACATGGTAGACTCGATTGGCGAATTCGGCTGCGACGACGACGGAGGCGGAGAAAGAACGAGGGTTTGGCCTTCGACCAACGGGGGAGGGAGAGCGGAAGAAGAGACTGTATAGCTGTGCCCTGTCACAGATCTAGGGAAAGGGAGGAACGCTCCAGAGGACGACGACGAAGGTGGAGCAGGGAGCGCTGAGTTTCCGCTGTTTCGCGAAGGAGGGTTAAGGAGGGACGAAGGTGGAGGAGTTGGCGGTACACTAGGCAGCCCAATATCGCCGTACCTCACAAGGGCAGTGGAGTAACCGCTCGCCCTGCTCAAACCAACACGCGAAGGTGCGGGTGTGGGAGTAGCAACCATGACAGGAGCTGTGATATCTGGGAGAGACTCGATGGATCCAAACGGGTTGTGCACCGTACCCGATGAAGAGGAAGCCGACGACGAATTGGAATGCGAACCCGTACCGGAACTTGACCCTCTTGAGGCAAAGGGATTCGTAATAGGTAGCACTGGTGGCGAACGACCTCGACCTCTCCCACTCGATAGACGGTACCACAGTCCACGGAGGCTTCCCGTGCTCCTCTGTATCGGTCCGCTGGAGATACCTTCGCTGGTAATGCCAGCGGGGACAGTCTCGCCGAATTCTGATATGGGTTCTGGATTGTTGTCGGTTCCAACATTGTTATGCAGACGGGTGATGTCGACAGGGGTAGAACTATATCTTCTTGATTCCCGACCAGCGGTGGAGGATGGCTGCGGGCGAGGACCAGCTACCGAAAGTCTTCTCCGACTTGCTAGGCTCGAGATGAGACCAACACTACCTCCCGGAGCGCCGACAGCTCCTGTCACTGAAAGCTCAGCCTTCTCTGAAACGTCGTTCGCCGCGTTCCCAGGCACAAAGGTAGGCAGCGGTGGATGAGAACCGAGTACGAAAGTTGCAGTATGGGAATGATGCGTCATCGAATGCTTCTCTTCGGTGCTCTGACTCTTCCTGCTATGCGTTCTCGACATCGAACCCCCTCCTTGGCCTTCCGAGTTCCCACCTTCCTCGCTTTCTCCAACACCGCTCTCTCCCTTCCCAATCCTACCACCATGCCCAATAAGCGTCCCACCCCTCGACGCAGATACCTCCCCACTCACTCCCCCTTCAAGCCCCTCGACCATAGCCGCCTGCCTCCGACGGAGACTCTCGCTCCTTCTCTGCATCTCAGCGTGCTTCTCGTCATCGTCCCTGAGAGGCGATCGCCACCTTGCATTCCTCCCATTTGGCAGGATATCTTCCTTTGAAGAGGAGTTGGAGGACGAGTTGTTGGTGCCGTTGTTGCGGGAACGTGTGCGACGGTAGCGTCGACAAAGAAAGAACATGCATAGAGCGCACATGAGAAGGCCAATAGTGCTTCCGATTGTTACACCGACGATGGCGCCAGCGTTGTTCGCAAGTCTGGAGGGAATTCCGGCATCAGTATAAAAGCGATCTGAAAGGAAGGTATATAAACGTGCCCTCCTGCATTCGAAGGAACATCCGTCCTCAACACACCCGTCTCGATGACACTTGTAAACGTCGTCGTCAAAGTTCCATCGACCGTTCTGGTAAACACCTGGGTGATCGTCGTTGTCGTGAAAACGCCAGGTTGACCCGTTATCCTTGTTGACCTTGAGGAGGCTAGAAAAGAAAAGAAGAGAGATAATGAAAGAATTAGCCGACTGATTCGAAAAAACGAAAAAAGGGAGGAAAAACTGACCAGAACCAGACTCAGACGGTGACACAGTCGACAACACCGTCCTCTCCGAAGCACCATCAGCCATAGTACTAGAGCTCGTGGACATAGGTAACTCCGGATCCATACTTGTCATCGTCTCCGAAGGCTCAACCGTATTCGACGTCACCGAGGACACTGACGACGTTATGCTCCTCCACGATGAAGATGAAGGTGGCATCTCACTTTCACTGCCACTGGCACTCGAACTGGAAGTCGAGCTGGCACTTGAAGAGTTCGGAATATCCGTCGTCGACTCAGATATTGTTGAAGTAGGACCAGGTCCCGGATCCGAAGTTAAAGTCGGCTCCTCTTCATCGCTCGTCGTCGTCGACGTCGTAGTAGATTCAGGCTCGGAAGACTCAGTTGGGGAGGGAGAAGGGGAATCATCCGAAGTGGTAGGAGGAATTGTGGGTGTAGAGGAAGTTGTGGTAGAGGTGATGGTCTCGGGGATCGAAGTGAGGGTGAAAGTAGTCCCGGTCGGAAAGTCCATAGGAATCGTCGTCGTCGCCGTATCTAAGGTGGAACTCGGAGGCGTTGACTCCGGGACCGTTGTTGAGGAACTAGTGGACTCGTCCGAAGTGGTTGACGTCGACGTTGAGGATGTGGACAGGGTGATAGTTGGCGGAGAGGACGAGGATGTGGACAAGGTAATTGTCGGTGGAGACGAAGAGGAGGTAGTCGAAGGGTCCGTTTCCACCGTTGTAGTCGTGATAGGTTCGGTGGGGGTGACTGTGTCGGTTGGGGAGGCGGTAGCGGAGCTTGACCACAGAGACGTCCCTGTCGTTGTAGTACTGCTGCTCCCGCTTTCCATAGACGATAAAGCGGCAACCTGCCTCGGATAATTCCAAGTTCTTGTAGGACGGGTTGTAAGCTGGGGGATAAAAGAGGTCGAGCGGGACGTCGATATGGAAGTAGATGAAATAGATGGGGAGGGAGATGACAGGGATAGCAATGTCGATGAAAGGGAAGAGAGAGAAACGGTAGAGGAGGATCCCGCTAAAAGTTGAACAGTGAGCTTATTTTACCTCTCCTTCAGACGCAACATAACCTACCGATTATTGATGCTTCAGGCGGGGCAGCTACACGACGCGCATGAGAGGGAGCATAAGTATATTAGAAAAACGACAATACGGGTCCAAGACACGAATTGACGTACGAGAGCAAGAGAAGATGGTCCCATTATGTTTAGCTGTATATGTACCTGAATCACATCGTCAGGTGTTGCAGGAACAGAGAGTGGCGGAAGGAAGACTTACTTGTGGCAAAGCCATGCGTGGTGTCGTGAGTCGTTTGTTGTTCATTTTCGTTCGCTGAGCCAGTGCTGTTGGTTGATAATGGCCGGAGACAAAGTAGGTGAGACAATTGAACAAGACGCAAAGGAAGAGGCGTACCTCGCGGTGGTCGTAGCCGCAAAGGAAAGCCGCCTGCGATATCTGCAAGCAACCTCCAAAGACAGGGGTTCGTGACAATTCGACGTTCTCCACCATGGAATAATGGAGGAATCTTCGAGATGACCATCCCGGCTTATTTTGAGACGCTTCCGTGCATGATANGGGGGGAGACAATGACGAGCCGCAAGTTGAAGAAAAGGCGGCGTTGGTGCTGCCGCAGTCCGAGACATTCATAACCAGAAGCGGAGAGTCATGACTATGGTGCTGTTTTTGAGGCGTCGTTGACTTCATGAAGATGGCATCGAAGATTCGTGATGATTGAAGATCGTACGTGAGCGGTGGCATTGCCCGGTGGAACGTCGAGTCCCAATAATTAGAACGTCAACTTGCCAGAAGTTGACAGACGGTGGTTATCTTCAAGAATGACCACCGGAAGGTTCGAACCCGCGGAAAGGATGATACCTGCGTCCGTCACTCTACGCCGACGACGGTCATGGAAGGGGGACTAAACGGGGTGGCAGGGTGTGGGCAGGGTGCAATCTTCAACCATCATCGCCATTTATCAACCCACAAGCACGTTTCGCACTAGCATTCCTTCCGTCAGGACTGTCATCCGGAACTGAGCGCCCTCGCGACGCTATCCGGATCAGTGTGCACAAAAGTGATCAGTCGCAAGGATAAAGGGCTTGTTGTCAGTCTTTGTTCCACGTCGAGAAGGTACCATGGCAGCAACGAGGCAACGATGATGTGGGTTGAAGATTTCCTGCTGATCTCTTGGTTACCGAGTACCTGAAGTGCGGAATTGGCAATTATACCTTTCTCCAGGAGGCAATGCATAATTAATTCTCGTAATGTGGGCCTGCCAAGCGTAAAAAACAGCTTCAACGAGTTCTAGGTGGTCCTCCTTGCCTCAAACATCATCATGTCGAGAGAGGCCATTGTGACGATACCGGCGTTCAATCTCCTAATTATCCGGAACCGAAAATCATCACTCACTATCCAGCGACCTTTCCTATGGCCAATTTGAAACGCCTCCCTGGGATTCCACTCGATATAAAGCGCAAAAGTGGGTCGCTGGGAGACGTTTAGTGGCTGAAGGGTGAGAGCGGTCGTCATCAGTGCCATGGGCAGGATCGGGATGATTTGGGCAATACCCTCCCACGCCCTGACAGCAGCGGCGAGCGGATGACGAGAGCATTCACAATGCAGCCACCGCCATGGTTCTCAGCGACCCGGAGCGTCGAGACCGAACGCACTCACAGGATGTGACACACATAACGCTTACAAATAGGTGAAAACGATTTCCCGTCTTCCTACCTAACATAGCACTCATGATCAGCGTTTCCTAGTTTCTTGCGATTCGGATGGCATGAGTGCGACCTCTCCTTGCATCAACTCAAGATCATTCTTAGCTCAGAAGCCTTTGGCATCGTGTGTGAGTGAGACTCTGAAGTCGCCGCTGTTCTTGGGGACTTGTGGCTAGTGACTGGTGTCTGCCGAACTCGCCGAACACGCTGTTGCTCCACTGGTTGGGCAGGTTAGGCCTGGCAAGGCACAGTTGCCAGTGGGAGTCGAGCTCTTTCTACCGGTCCTCGCTGGGCTCGATTGACGTCTGTCTGCTTTGGGCAAATTTCTAGTGTGACAGGTATGTCATGGCTGTGATGCTGTGGCTACACGACTGACACCCTCCACGGCGTGCTATTGCCCCTTCCATTATTTTTTCTTCCTCGATGCGTCAAGTATTCGCTTATCTTTGCAGCCGTAAGCTCAAACTGGCTACCAAGAGCTTATAAATCCTCAAATTTCGACGGCAACGTTGTCGAAGATCATGCATCCCGTGTCCAGGACTTTGCCGCTCAAACATGTATATAACCAAATGAAGCTCAGAGGATTCCGCTCTTTTTCTAGGAACGTCTTTACGTTTATGAGGTCTGCTCAAATTTGTTCCTTGCTAAGTCACTCCCCTCCCTTCCTTTCCCTTCACTCTGTATCAACTTCACAGCCCGCTCCTTTCTCTACTTATTTCCCCTGTTGATGCGCTCTGGGCCAGCAATGGAATCGACATCAGCAGATATATTAGCGCAGACGGCGCGTAATCTGTACGTGTTTGAACCCTTCCTTTTTCGCTGCATATTAGGCTGACTCGGAACGCGATACTTCAAGTATGGCAGCCAAGATGTACTCCCTAGCGTCCTGCGGTATGCCCTCTTAATGCACAACCCTCATCGTCCTGATTCGTCCCTGAATCAAAATAACCACGACAGTGATGCTCTTTTACGACATCGCCATCACATTCGGAGAAGAGGTCGAAGTCATATGGATGCAGCCACGGTATACATACATGACATTGCTTTGGGCATTGGTGAGTGTCCAATCTTCCTTTAATTTTCCTTTCCCTCGTTCCGTTGATCATTATCTTCCATTTCCCCACACTCACCGCGCATCTGCTCATTGGATTGATCGTGGGCTCTTACCTTCTTCCTTCTAGAATCGATACTTGTCCCCGCTGGGCTATATTGTGATCATCGCTTGTAAGTTTCTAATAGTACCAGTACGGAGGAACCAACGGGCCGATTCCGTTTCGCTTTGTCTCAGCTTTCCACATGAAATGGAGTGACTCTGTATGCGAACGATACATTCTTTACCCCGAAGCCTTGAAGATTGTCACGGCTTTTGTAATCGGCGGTGCGCATGTTATATCCCTTCCAGGCTTCGTCTTCTCGTGCTGACGGAGGCCTGTCATTCTACTTTTACTTAGTGCTTTTCGTCATCCGGATATACGCGGTTTACGGAAGGAGCAAGCCGATAGCTGTCTTTGGAGCAGTGTTGCTTGCTGCGGAGTTGTGTGTTAAAATTGTGAGCGCCTTCTATCGATCTTTACTTTGTGAGGAACTCGGGCTGACCTCTTTGCCGGTGTTCGTTTGCTTTCCCCATTTCATATCATATGCCACTTATCGCTCTCTTTTTCCTTCACTTCTTTCATTTGTCACTCGCCATTTTCTCGCTCCCGTTTCTTGACATCTCGCCACCTACAATGACATTGGCGTCGTATCTAATTGCCCCGCTCCGTCTACGAAAACCAAAATACCTATCGACCAATGAACTCGTTCAATTCAGTGGGCGTTCACGGATGGTGTCCGGTTAGAACTACCGGAAGGTTTGTCTTTACCTCCTCGCCTCCCGCCCTCATTGCGCATGTGCCCAATCACAGAATACTAAACATTGACGGTAGGAGTTGTCGGCTGTATCTTGGTGGGGAAGACGCATACGTACGTCGCTTTTACTGCCAGATATCCTATTTTTACTTACCTTTTCATCCCGTAGAAGATTTGTCTTCACTTGGATTGCGGAGCTCATTTTCGGTACGGATAATCACTTCGCACCGCTTCTTCCCCGCCCCGCCTCTTTCTGCTCCCCACTCTCTCCACTCTACTCGACCTCCCGCTGTACGGAGAGCTTCACCGTGCTGACGAGAACTTCATCCGGTACACAGATACGATCATCTTCTTGATGACTCTGTGGAGCACCATCATACATTACCGCTTTGAACGCGGACATTCGAAGTCGCTTTTGAATCTGATTATGCGGGATGGTGAGAATTTGGATATTTGTGATTTCATTTTCCCAATCTGTTTCCGACCATCTCGGCGGCTCTTCTCTATGTCTTCCCCAACTCGTCGTGATACTCTTCTATCTTTTCGAATCCACCCTCTATCTAACTGACTGGTGTTATCGTGCTTCATAATAGGTGTGATCTACTTTGCAGTGATATTCGCGGCGAACGTCGTGACTGTTTGTATCTTCTTGGTATGTGTTTCGAGGTTTTTTATGGCTGTAGCTAATCGGGCTCGATATCGATTACAGCTCGCACCTGTACGTCGATCTATCTAACCCCCCCCTTTCCTTGCAAGTCGTTGATTGAAAATCTCCTTCTCATCCTGCTTCCTCGAACGGACTGGGACTTCAACCTCGACTCGTTCCCCTTCCACACTACGTTCCTTCCCTGTGGCTATTTGGCGATGCACCGATACAACAGCCTGATATCAAGGCTATAAATGCTAGCTTTAGCACTTTGTGAGTTCGACCCCTCTCTTCTTACAGTCCCTTCTTTTCCTTACGAACCGGGCGCCGAGAAGGATCGATGCTGATGGATTCTTTTGGCTTACACAGGATCACGTCTCTCATGGTCTCGCGACTCATCCTTAATCTCAAAACTGCCGTTACAAGTGACATTCACCATAAGAGACCTCATGGCTATAACCATCATTCACGTAGGGAGCAAGATGTCTCTGATAGTGGTGCCAGCGGTGGGGTCGGGCTCTCGATCCCGACGACGAGAGCGAAAGTGGTAGATAGTAATGGTGGTAAGTTGTTGATTTGTGTGTTTGTTGGTGGTAAAATGAAGCTAACCACTGGGTTTTGCCTGTTCTTCTACTTTTCGCTTCTTTGGCTTCATCCGCTCGTCGCTATCCTCTACATAATCTTCGTCTTAACGTCTTACTCCGTTAACCAACTCTACAACGACAACTACCTCTTTTTGCTCTTCCCTACTCGATTCCCTTGCGGTTTGATCTGCAGATGACTTGAAGGTGCAAACCTACATCCACCACCAGCCTCATCGCCACCACACACGTCTAGTGAACAGTACATCGATGAACGTATTCGTCACTCGCCAAGAAATCTCGAAAATTGTTGCGAAGAGTCCGGAGCGTCGTCCAGGGTCAAGCCAGGGTCAGGGCCAGAGGAAGGTCAAGTTGTCGTTAGGTTCTTAGTGCATATGCATTGTAGAATGGTGAATCATGTACCCGTACACTTCAAACCCGACGTTTAGGAAATTTATCTCATAAAGGAGCTCGAAGAAAGAGGCTGTAGCAGGTCGTTGTGCGGTGACTCCACCCAGAACTCGGGGAGGGCTGGACCACGGTTGCCACGAAGCGTGTGTCTTGTGCAAAAGTCTGTCGAATCGAGCTTTCCCTATTGGCTTCCCAAACCTTCAGCTCGAACTGTAGCCCTGCACTGGCCTCCGCTCCCATCACATATTCATAATCGGTTGTTGGCTGGTTACCTGTGCACCCACGGCCCCAACTCTTGGGGTGGTAAATTACAAAAACTATGTGTCACACTTTAATTTCTGCCAATGGCTTCGAAGTTCGTCATCGTCCCAGTTTCTCGAAGAGAATTATGGATGCTAGTCTTCGCCTACCGTAAGTATACGTCACGAGTCTCTTGGAGGCGGAGGGTTTTCGAGGCGAGGCGAGGTCGTGCAGTAGCCGTGATCTTGCCGTCAGTACCGCTCCAAATAGATTGATTGCAATCTCTCTATTGGGGAAGGTCGGCGGGGGCCGTCGGCGCGCGAATGGTTCTCCGAAGCCCAACGAGGCGCGGTAACCATTGGCCGTTTCTCTGCGAGCTGAAGCTCATGGAGTCGGGATCCCCTCTTGTATTTGCGCGGACTTGGCGCGAGCTCTGGAGGGTCTGGCTTCGATTTCAACCGCTCCCAATTCAGGTAAATATGATCATTTCTGATCCCTTTCTTTGAGAGAAATTGAGACTAGTCATCTGAACGAGTGTTTGAGTCTAGACTCATATTTCATTGGACGATTGACAGGTTTTTAGCACTGAGTCCGGGGAAGCTCTAAGTGGGGATAGATTCCAACGGATCGGATGTGGGTACTTGGCGAAGGCGAAGGTGATGAGGATGTCAATACCCACCCACCAGCGTGTCTCGGACCCGCTGGCGCGACGCACATATGGTGAGTGATCGTATTTGGTAATCCGGGAGCTTGCTTGGTGCTTCTAAGGCTTCTATCGGCCTATTCAAGATTGCGGCAGAAAAAAGATCTTTGAGTCCTTTTCAAGAATTCCCACCGGACGCGGAGACAGTGTCGCTGATAGACACTCGTGATTGCACGCCTATCAAACGAGAGATAGGAAAGGTATGGTCAAGCATGGGTCTCCCAAGGGTCTTCTGACGTGCCTTGCTAGGCTTCAAGGTCCTGGGAGACTTTGAGAAAGCCAAACCTCTGGTGCTGTGGTCATCGGGACGAGTAATTATTCATAAGACGCCCCGGACGAAGATATTGCTTGAAGCTGGCCAATTTAAGTCGTTCTTTCTATGCTTTAAATCAATAGGTCAGTATTCTGCTTCAGCTTGTACTAAATACCCTGTTACGATGGTGACTACATAGTGACAAATGTTTGCTTTCCTGATAGTGCCGTGTGACCAAAAACAACAGATGGAGCTCTCAATCAGATGCAACCCTACATACAAAATCCCAAATCCAATCACTGAATCGGAGCCTTATGTACAGGGCGCCGGAATTCCCGATCGAAGAATGGGGCTTTCGCACTCTAAACTGAGATGAGCGTATGTAGCTCTGCGGTTTCCGGCGCGCACTCATACATCATCCTGGTGCCTAATGGTGACCGGCTTGTTTTAGTCAAGTTCCCCGTCTATCGGGTGAGCATTCTCCATAAGTAACGGGGTTGTTGTGTTGGCATGTCCGCTTCCTGGACCTTCGCCCCTTCTTCCTGCTATCTAAGCCCCTGCCTTGGTATCGCTCCCCCTTCCAGGTCGACTGAGAACGTGCAATCCCGCGTCCTGCTTCAGTTTGCGAGAACCGAAGTGGTGCCCCTTGTCGGGTATTTCTCTACAAATAAGGCTAGGTGATTTGGGGAGATTGGCCACATGAGCCAGGATGGACATGACTCCAGTTGACGCCGTTGCTGCCAGCGATGCGCTCGCCAAGTCGGCTTTCCATCTGTAAGGATACTACCTTCTGCACACAGCGTCTTGTGATCCTAATCAGCTTTACCAATCGCCGTAATAGGAGGGCAGCTAAGATGTATTCGTTGGCGTCGTTCGGTACGTGAGCCCGTTCCGTTAAAGGGTATTCCGATATTAACTTATGCAAATCGCTGGCTTACCGAATGCAGTGATGGTCTACTACGATATCTTTCTGACGTTCGGAGTGGAGGTGGAGAGGATTTGGCTGCAGCCAGAGTATAACCGATTGACGTTACTATGGGCTCTGGTGAGTAAACGTTATCTACTACTTCTTCCATTTTTTTGGAACTTCCGCGGTTCTTATCAACTCGAACGTGACGCCCTCGCTTGCCTAGAACCGGTATCTTCTACCCCTGGGATACATAGTTATAGTCGTATGTAAGTCCTTCCCCGCGGAATTGCTACACTGCGGCAAGAGTTAATGCGATTTATGGCCAGCATTTCACCAACGATGGAGTCACGATGTATGCGACCGATACGTGCTATACCCTGAAGCCTTGAAGATTGTCGCCACAACGGTGATTGGGATAATCTTTATCCTCCGTGTCGGAGCTATCTATTCCCAGAATCAACGGGTCATGATCTTCGTTTGGCTTTTGTTGGCAGCGCAAATCGCTATCAAAATTGTGCGTTCTGGTACTTTTTCTTGCTTGTGCCCTAGACATAAGCTGAGGTCGTTTATGACTTTGACGGGTCTCTAGTGGGCTTTTACCGATGGTGTTCGTTTG
This sequence comes from Candolleomyces eurysporus, assembly GCA_027579435.1. Taxonomy (NCBI): domain Eukaryota; kingdom Fungi; phylum Basidiomycota; class Agaricomycetes; order Agaricales; family Psathyrellaceae; genus Candolleomyces; species Candolleomyces eurysporus. The sequence goes on from JANBPK010001482.1 coordinate 38,326, forward strand.
AATCTTCCAGATGGTGGGTTTAGTTCCGGCTTTCCATCGACATGTATTGCTAACAACTCCACTTTCTAGAGCTTGTCGGGTGTATTTTAGTTGGAAGACATCATTTGTCCGTCCACTTTTTCGTTTCCCAGGAAATCCCACTAACCTATTGCTCGAAAACACCAGGCGAATTGCATTCACTTGGATAGCCGAGCTTATCTTCGGTGAATACCAACCTTCTCTCGATAACACTGGGATGCGAGACCTCAATTCCATTCCTTCATAGATACAGCGATCTTCGCACTCACGCTCTGGCGAACGGTCCGCATGTACAGGGTGCAGCTAAACCACAATCGACCAATGTCGTTATTCATGTTGATCATTCGTGATGGTAGGTACTCCTTCCCATTCACACGAGGCAATATACGATCATTCTCTTCTTTCCAGGGATCGTATACTTCGGGGTCATCTTCGCCGCGAATTTGGGCAACACGTTAGTCTTTTTGGTGCGTATCTATGTTGTAGAGAAACCCTCATGCGCCCTGACCCATTTTCAAGTTAGCACCTGTACGTTCTCAATTTTCTACTCAGCAGCGTAGCCTCTCAAGCTCCTTGGACTGGTAGGACGACCTCAAAGCAATCAACGCTAGCTTCAGCACACTGTACGTTCACATCGCCACTATCTCTCCCGAGGGCGTTTCTGATTAAGTTCCCTCCAAAAAAGGATCACGACCCTGATGGTCTCTCACCTGATCCTAAACCTCAAATCCGCTGCACGGAAAACTCTCCCAGAGAGTGACAGAAGTGTTTTCGGAGCGGGCCCACCACACCATCAGAAGGCAAGGAGCAACGGCGCCGTTGGACTTGGGAGTGCCACTGCCATTTCAGTGCATGTGGAGACTCACGTCGACTTCGGGGACCAAGATCAAGGCTCCAAGGCGAACGGAGATCTCATGAATTCAGACAGTATGGAGTCAAAGTTTCATCGGTCATCATTTTTGGCGATACTCACGAAAGCTGATAGCTCTCGACACGAAGAACGCCAGGGCCAACAAGAAAGGGTTGAACATCAACACGAATGAGAGGAATGCTCGTCCCTTCTCCCAGACCCAATACGAGCTCTCTCATCTATCTCCCCGAACGAGGGATCACTTTGCCTTCGCTCTGTGACGGCACGCTCTTCTATCAGTCTTAATCGTATATCCAGTGTAAGACTAAGTAATCGATACCCACCATCTAATTGAATTTGCATACCTACACATCTCTCGCTAAATATAGACTAAGTACAGTATTTCGAAGCTGGTGGACGGAATATATTCGCCCTATGGGTCTAGAGATCGAGCTTTTAGCTATTTTGTTCAATATGGCGACGTGGAGCGTGAGGGCTTGAGGTGGCGAGTTCGAATCTCGGATCAAGAGAGTGATTTATCGATGACATTGACGTCACAAACTCGATCAACCTTGGCATCCCGCCTATTATAATGCTGATCAACGAGCAGAGCGTTTTAACCACAGACAGGGCTCGACAGCATCCCTTTACTGTGCTCGCATCTTCAACGTCTCTCCCTTCGATTCCAGGCTCACGCTTTGAGATCGTCCCTTTCACCAAGGTCCCACCGACCGCTATCTTCCAGGACCATGTCTCCTAAACCCACACATGACAATTACGAGGAGAGAAATCTAGGTCTTCCCAAAGACGCGGCGAACTCAAATTCGTCCCCTATAGCGACTATTGCTAATCCTACTCCCTCTGCCGCCCCGACTCCGGCTTCTGGCAATCTCTCTTCTGGCTTGGGTTCTGCTGGCGACTCGAATTCCTTGGCAATCTTTACACAGAGACTCGGACGGACTACGATCCCTATCACCGCACCCACTGCAGGAATAATGATGACCGCTCCTTCCAATGTGGCTGGTATGACGCCCCTCTTCAAAATCAACCCTACCCCAACGACGCGTGCCGACGGTTTCTTCAACTGGAGTCAAAACGCCATTTGGTTTGGATGGAACGTCACTGGTGTCTTACTGGAGCCTACCAGTTTCAGCGTGCGAGCGATATGCGACAACGGGTACACCTATCCTATCGGAGGACCTACCCCTGCCCCTACTAGTCCGGACTCTGGCAGCCCTTCCACAAAGACCGGCAGTAATGGATACGATGACTCCGGGCTCATCCTTTCCAATCAAACCCTCGTTATCTGGGATCCCGTCTCTCAGCAAGCTCGTCATCCCGCCACTCCTCTCCCCCTCGGCATGTGCACTCTTCAAATTTTTGACCCTAATCGATCTGGAGGCATAACCGCTGCGCCCAGGCCAGGTTATCTTTCTCCGAATCAGGCTGCGCTATCGTTTTCTCTGTACACTGGAGAGGCGTACCCTCAATTCGCGAGTGGTGAGTGCAATCTTTCATCCAAATCCGGAGGGAGCAACTAACTGGTACGCGGTGTAGGCTTGCAATGCGCTACATGCATGGCCAACTCTATCGGGCCCTCGTACTCTGAACCTCACCCGGCGACTATCAGCATTCTCGTCACCATGCTCATGTTCATCTTGAGCAGTGCAAGTATGCTGTATAGAGCGAATTCAATGTGGAGCGGGTGGGTCTTGGTCAAGTCTGCGGATTGAGTTTGTTACAAATTCGACCATGACTGGGAATAATGGAGGGGACTGGAATGTGTTTTATCTCTGCCTGCAGCCTCTGCAGGTGATATCTGACGAGAATATACCATGGCTAATTTACAATATCGATTTGTAGTAAATTCGTAATTTGACATGTCTGTTGGACACGGCGAGTGGGCTTGATTCTACTGGTCCAAGTCGAGTCAGAATGAGAAAATTTTGATGAAGTAGAGCGCTAGCACCAGTGCGAGTTTATAAGTTTTGAGGGTAGGCAGATTATGGTCCCAAACACGACGCGTGTGATACTAAGCGCCGATCTGAAGCGCCTGATAAAACAGAAGTCGCTTTAGGGTCCTCACAGCCACACGTTTGAAGCTGGGAGCGAGCGCTTGATTCTATCGATAACGACGCTCTCCATCTCTTCAATATACCTCCACTATGTCGAGCGCAAAACCCGAAATCACCCCACCTGGTCAGTACTTTGGATCCACGGGCAACGTTCAGGATCTTCGAATGAGCAGCGGCATGCTCCTCGTCACCCAGCACAACGTATATAACCAGCAGGGCAGTCAGGGACCAATATTTAATGGATCTATCTCTGGCGGCGTCAATGTTTCAAGTATTGACGGTGGGTAATTCTCCACGAGGCTTGAAGGTAATTGGTGCTCAATGGCCTGTTAGCCCTGCAGTTTCTTTTCCAATACGCCGCCACAGGGGCCATGCACGACTCTGACGAGCGCTTTCCACCCCCACTCTGCCACCCAGGCACCCGCGAGGCTGTCATTTATCGCATCTTAGACTGGTACGGCTACCAAAAGAGACCAGGGAAGCCTATTCTGTGGGTCCACGCGCCTGCCGGCTATGGAAAGACTGCCATTGCCGGGACGGTGGCGACGAAGCTCGAAGAACAGTCGGAAAAGCTGGATTTCAGTCTCGTTGGGGCAACCTTCTTTTTCTGGAGGACATCTCCAGAGCGCAACAGTCCAGCACGCTTCATCATCACCCTCGCTTATCAGCTAGCCACGTCCATCCCCGAGCTCANCCCCCCATATCGAAACTGCGATCAAGCAAAATCCAATGATTCTCCGCAAGGCTCTCGAGGTTCAGCTGAAGAAGCTGATTGTTGAACCGTTCAAGGCAATTGAAGACGTGGAAGATATGCCTAATCGGCTGATTATCATTGACGGACTCGACGAATGTATCAACTCAGATCAGGAGTCTCGAGTCGAGAAGAAATATGCGGAGGACCAGGAAATTGTTCAAGTTCGCGTTCTCGACCTCATTCGGACTTTTGCTTCATACCAGCTCCCTCTTTCTTTCCTCATTCTCAGCAGGCCGGAAGCTTGGATCAAGCAGCACATCAACTCAAAGCCGTTCCAAGGTGTGGTAGAGGCTCTGGATCTGTATGAGGTCGGGGATCATATCGGCGATGTGGAGACCTTCGTGACGGCGGAATTTTCTCGAATCGGGTTGGGAGATGAAGATATGGTAGAGAGTTTGGTAGAGAGGGCCCGTGGGCACATCATTTATGCTTCTACTGTTATTCGACATATCGATTGTCCGTACGGCGATCCTCGGGAACGACTCCATAACATTCTCGGCGCCTCTTCCAGATCCAATCCTGACGTTGCCCACTCGACACCTTTTTCTTCCCTATACGAACTCTACAGGCAAATCCTGCGATCCTGTCCCGAAAGAAATCGCCCGATTATGATCGAGGTCCTCGCAGATATCTTGTCTGTGTGGCAGACTTCTTTATACTGGACAGGTGATCTCCACCTCGTGCTCGCCATCCTAGATCGCCTGTCCGGTCGACCATCTGGCGCTGGACTCAAAGCCATCAGAGGTCTTCATGGAGTTCTGCATATACGAAGCCAGGAAGATGTGAAAAGTGGCAGCAAACGAGAACAGTCGAAGGAAATATTCATTCACTCCTCATTCCCCGAATTCCTTCAATCTCCTAAACTCTCCTTGGAGTTCACAGTTCAGGAAGGGAAGGGGCATTACCGATATCTCTGGGGATGTCTTGATTGCATGTCCTCCATAACATTGGACACCAAGGTGGATGAAAATCACGTTCAATACGCTCTGTTAGTCTGGGTCCATAACTGGATATACCAGAGTGGAGAAGCCGATGCTGACGAGCTCCTCGCACGGTTGCAGAAGCTGCTATCCATCGACTTGAAAGCCTGTTTCGTTCATACATTCACGTTGCCGGAAGCTGTCCTCAGGCTATACTCCGAGGACGTATTCCTCCCCTGCAATATCGCCGACGCCGGCCCTCGAAACGCCATCATCGCCCACATCGAAGCACATCGTTTTGAGTTCAAATCTCTTATCCGACGTGCTGGATTGCATGCCGAATCTTCCTTGGAGGCGGCTTTTCTTTATTTGCTCCACCCGACTCGCCTCAGTTCCTGTCCATGGAATGACGCCTTTGCTAACGCATTGTTTCATTTCATGAGTCGAGTAGTTTGGGCAGAGAACGAGGATTATAAGTCCAACCCCGTCGTTCAAGCACTCAAGACACTTCAAAGGGACTCGGAATCACAAGATGGAAGCCATTGAGGATCACGAAGAGGTTTGGGTCCATGATGGTTTCATGGTAGTGGAGACATACGCGGAGATTTTAAGCTACATTTCACAGGACGACGAGCAATCTGGCGCCATAGGCTACGAGGTAGCGCTGTCATGATCACTACAAAGACGAACCCAATGATATCATTTGATGATCGTTGAAAGATGGCTTGAAGGGAATCCAGTTCATTGCACCCATATACGAAGCACTTCCGATTGAAAGGTAAAAACCTCGATTTCAACAAGTTGCAGCTAATTAATCCTGCCCCAAGTAAAGAACCCACCCAGTCATATCCGGGTTCGGCGCCAGACCCCTAAACAAGGTCCTATTCCCCAGATAATCGATCCTCCTCATATCATCATCGACCTCGACCTCCCCCGCCATCGCCTTGAACGGATGTTCCTGCGGATCACACCTCTTCCTATGCGCCATCGCGGCCTCCTTCCTCCTTGCCACCGTCCACCCATAAAACTCCCTCTCCCGAACATATTCCTGGAAGTTAAAATACACCGAATTAATGATATCACGAATCTTGATTCCATGAGGGTTGAGAACCATGAATGGCCAAGCGAATTTACGGGAGATGTCGTCCGCGAGAGCGTTGACGTACATGTGTGTGAGGAAGGGGTAGGTAGCCGGTTGCGCAAGATCGGGTTCGGAGAGTGGGCGCGAAGCTTCGGGCGTCCCATCCTCTTGAGGTGTTTCGTCCGCTTCTATACCCAATTGGGCCGCAGATATATCTTCCTTGATGTCCCAGTACAACCGCGGGACGCCGAACAGTATGTGCTCGAGGAACGGGTTGAGTTGGACTTCCCATGGAAAGGGGAGGGGTTTTGTTGGATCGGGGGGTGACCAGCGTGTGGGTCGGGGAGGGAGGGAAGGGTGTGTGATGCCGAGTTTCCAGCGTTCGGGGTGGGGTGGCCCATTTGACGATGAGAGTGATTGAAAGATTTCTTCTACGGTCATCCCCGAGTCTTGCATATGCCCCAGTGGGTAATCTGTAGGTGAGGCTGAGAGAAATCAATGGCTTGTCAGGCCTTGAGGAGTTTGGAGACCCACAGGAGTTGTGTACGTAAACACCATTAACCAGCGGACGTGCATAGTATCCCCATTCCTTCCATTCGTGCGGCTGCACCTTCGTCGAGCTCTTCCTTACTATCGAGGAGTTATTCGCTGTCGCCTTCGGGATCGGGGGCTGCTCCAGAGCTGGCTTGGCAGATACAGAGTCTTTACGGACTAACGCAGACAGCATAAGTAAAGCATGTAAAGGCAATTAACAAAACCCACCTGATGACCCCAGTGATCGTAGTTTCCCCGCTAATCTCCGTACGGTCGATTTCCTCCTCGGGGGCTCAGACCCATTTGGATGCGGAGGTGTTATTGGTGATATTACCGACAACAGCTGAGGAGGAGGCTCCCTGGGGGATAAAGACGACGACTCCTCGCTCGAGCCCAAGCTCTGCACCTCGACGCCAACGCTAGGTCTCCGGAATTTCAGATCGAGAAGGAAAGCAGGTGGAACCGGCTGCTGGCTATTACTACCAGTCNGGGGGGGAGGAGTGGACCTGTGGGCTCGGGACCCATGCTTTTGAGGGGTCATCAATCGATCGATAGAAACCACTGTGCTGCGTCCATGTGGGCCGTCGTTGTCGCTGTTGGGGACCGTCCTTCATGGTGGAGCTCTCAGCTGCCGCTGCCGTTGGTGGATGTGGCCCCCTGGAGCTTGAGGCCTCCATTATCGTGTGTCAGAGAACGAAATCGAGGCTATTATTGGGTGCAGGAGTATCCGTGAGCGGAGATAGAAATTCTTTAACGAGGATTCATCTCGACTCACCTCCTATACTGGCTGAGGCAGTGTCGAGTGTACTAGGCTGGGCAGCAGCTTGCAGCCTTGCCGGCCCAGTTTATCCTAGCGTTCGTAGCTGGAGTGATTGTAGGGATGAAGAAAAAGGCCTTGAAGGCCGTCTATGAATCCTGAAGCTTGCGCATCCGCCGGTGTGGCGAGGCATGATGGGGGCATGGGACCAAGAGGCACGAGGCCGCTGCCACGACCGAACCCGTCTGAATCGGGAAAGAGATTAGATCGACGCACGGACCAAGATAAGGACTCCACGCTGAATGGCAGCGGAGTCAATTCAGAGGACCACAAAGGCAGTCGGCGAGCTCTTTCAGCCCATCGCATAAAGCAGGCTCACCTTCTCTCTACACTGGGCCGAGCCAAGGTTCTGTAATTTCACCAATTTGGGCCCACAAAGTACGATTCTCGACTCGTCGGAATGGTAGTAAGGCAAAGGACCGTCTCCAACTTCAATTATCGATTTGGGAAGGTGTTCGGCGTGCAAAGGAAGATATCAGTTCGCACTAGATGCTTGATGGGGTCTTCCTGGCGGCGAAATGGGAACGACGTGCTCATAAGAAGAACGAAAGGTGCACTGGAGAGGGTGGATTTCGTTTTTATCAGCTCATGCTTGAGCGCTGTATCCAGTTATATAAGTCAGCTATACCATGAGCGGAAATTGGGCGGGTTCCCTGGGAAAGTGTGGGTACATACAGGCCGTCATGGATTCACCAGAGCCGTCATCCTAATCTTCTCGAGCAGTAAGCACCTCAGCGTGAATCAAGAAGCTCAGGGGGGTTATTTAGGACGAGGAAGAGCAGGGGACATATACAGGCGGATATGGTGAGGCGTGAATCGAGTGACGGCCGAGGAGTAGAGCGGTGCTTCAACGAGCCAAAAGCGGTCAAAAGAAGAGGGAAACGCAAACCCAACCCCGATTAGTACCAGGGAAAGCGCAGGATACATCGTTGGCCTAGCTAGTTGTGGGCGATTGAGGCTGATGGTAAGAGGAAAGGAGTCCTCAACAGGCGCTCAGATCACCTGCTTATGTCGACTGACGAGATCTGATTTGGGGTCGGCCGTCGTCGATAGTCGAGGATTGGCTCTCTGTAGAAAGTTATCCGAGTCGAATCGCCGCCTAAATAAACCTAGATACTTACCTCTCACCGCGGCGACGTCCCCATGATGCGAAGTNAAAAAATGCATTGTCNGGGGGGTGGATGTTTGTGGACTTCAAGTCGGACATTACTCGAAGTGGATTAGATCATACATACCTGTATTCCGCGTTCATAATACCCAAATGCCCCTAATCGAAAGCATCGAAAGCCCATTTCCTCCCAAACGAGTAGCATTTCGTCAGCTGGTATCCATTGGGCTTGCAAAGATCAGGCGCTAATTTTGAGGCGCCGGCAGCTGCGTCGATCGGAGAGGGTGGAGAAGCTCTATCGGGACCAAATTTCTATGAGGAGTGATGACAGCAACCTAGAGGTGGCATATCATCTCTTCGTGGTCCAGGGCGCGGCGGACTCGGGCAGTTGGAGGGGAGAGCGGCCATTCAGGGAGCAACACGCTCTTAGCTGTGACCTCGATCACGCGATGTGACTTGTCGCAATATCGTCACACACCTCCTCCTCGTCCCGTCTGTCTTGTTGTCCATCGCCCTCTGTTTGCCGTGAGCCCAATAGCTTAGAACGGCAATTTCTAATCAAAAGAGCGCCTGTAGATCCCGTCCGTCCTCGCCCAACAGATATCTCTAATCAAAGAAGAGAAGTCGGTAGCCACGTCGAGGTATGCTCACATATTCTCTGGCTAACAACGCACCCGAAAGACGGCAGTGCGTCGAACATCAACATCCAGGAAATTTTGCACTCACTCGATTTCATTCTTCAAACCGCCCAAACTCAGTCCCTTTGGGTTCTTCCTTCCCGTCAACCGTGGCTTTCAATGATTCTGTATACCTCCGTCTTCTATTGCATTCATTCCTTGGATCTGGAGTCGCCGCCAATATTTTCTGAGAGATCAAGTCCAACCCTTCGCCCAAAGCACTACACTGAGCGCGACTTTGGCAACCCAGGAGTCGTTCGACCTGTGATTGTGATCATTCATGATTTTTGAATTTAGCAGATGGAGAAAATTGGAGAAAATACATACATTATGTTGTGTGTAGTCTTGTTGGTTGGTGATGGCATACCTAGCCGCACTGGTCGATCGTGGAGGTGGTGGTAAGATAAAAGAGGTGCGGCGGCGCCATCACCGTTCGGCACCGACGCTGACTATGCGGCCATTCATGCAGCACGCTGCAGACTTCTTTAAGCAAGAAAAGATGATTATCGCAAGAAGAAGAAAGGGAGGATGACTTGAGATTACAATCAACACTACACAATATAATATCGAACTCGCGATCGAGGTCTACCATAGAATACACGGGGGATCGACTACGGACGAGAATACTATCGTGGGTGGTGCAGAACAAACATATGGGGAAAGTAGTAGTACTACATTCATCAACTATCCCATCGAAGATATGCAAGCAGTTCTTTACGTTGTGGAAGGTAAGAGTCTTCGTAGATTTTGGACTTCCAATAGTCCTCCACACGCCAAATCACCCGGATGAAGAGGTCCTGATGATCGGTCCATAGAGCTCTCAAAGCTTGGAGAACCCTCTCTGACCCCCAGCTCTGCGCGCTTACCGAGGTACATACTGCCCATAAATAGCAGCTTAATTCACCTCGAAACGCAGGACGTTCCAACGACAGGATGAACTCGAGATGGGGTGGGGTCGTGAGTAAGTAGATAAACGCTTCCTCGACGGATGATTTTATAAAAGCGACCCCTTGGTGAACCAGGGGGTTGGAGGCTGTTACCGGTTTAGAGCAAAAGAGTAGGTTATCAGGCCCTGGCATATAAAGGTCCATGGGGAATGGCCTAACCAGTGGCCATTGAGGCTCAAGTGAAAGTGCCTGGACGATGGAGGCCGTGAGATTCACTCGAAGGAATTTCGGAAGACATTCCAGATATTCCTCCTCGTTGATGGGCTTCCACACAGCCCAGAACCATGCCCAGTTCATCACAGCGAAGCGAATGTGGTCCTCGGGCTCGGACCCCCAAACAACGCTTTGCATAGTGATAGACGACATGCATTCAAGGCACCCCAACGATAATCGCTTATACCCCTGTTGGCGGTCAACTGAAAACTGCTGCGACAGCTGAGGGTTCTCCAGGAATTCCGCGAAGGAAGAGTGAACGAAGAAGTCTAGGGCTCTGGGATTGGGATCTTGGGCGTCATCTTCGCCATCCACTGGGCGTAATACGGCATGCAGCGCTCGAAGGACCTTCATTCCCCGCCCGGGAGCTCGACCTGAGATACGGTCCAACAGGCGAAGAGCAGCTGAGATGCTGGTGCGCTGGCTGAAGCACCATTCTGACGCCAGGATACCCTCGAGAACCTGGGTCAACAAGGTTCTGCAGCCGTCAGGGCACGATCGCATGATTTGTCGGTAGAGCTCGTATAGTGAGGAGAAGGGCGTTGAGTGGACTATGCCTGTTGTGAACGGAGGTGCTTTGCTGATGATATCTTGCAAGCGCTGTCGCGGGTCGTCGTATGGATCATCGACGTGTCGAATGACTGTGGCAGCAAACAGCATGTGGCCTCGCGTCGTCCGAAACAGTGCTTGCATTTGTTCTTCACTCGGCCAGTCTTCGTGAGCTTCACCTGGCTCATAGTCTAGGGTTTTCGCGATGCGAGAGAACTCTGCCCTCAAGAGTTTCTCGACATCGTTCAAATGGTTCTCTGCCTTGTATAAATCCACAATCTCCACCAAGTCCTGGAATGATTTCGACTCGAAGTGACGTCTGATCCACGGTTCGGACCTGCTGAGAATGAGGAAGGACAGTGGGACACGGTGGGATTGAAGGGTGCGGAGAAGGTCGAGGACGCGAATCTGGACGTGCTCCCGATCCTCTGCGTATTTCTTCTCGATACGGGATTCCGCGACCGAGTTTATGCATTCATCAAGACCGTCGATGACAACCAATCGGTTTGGCATGGCTTCGATCTGCAGAGACTTGAATGGTTCCACTATCAGCTTTTCCAGCTGAACTTCGAGAGATCTATCGACAACCATTGGGTCGTGCTTGATCGCGTGTTCTATAAGGGGTCGAAGTTCGGGGATCGACATGGCAAATTGATAAGCCAACGTAGCGACGAAATGTGACGGGTTATTGCGATTGGAGGATGTTCGCCAGAAGAAAATGGTAGCAGCTAGGGGGTTGAATTCCACATCCGCATCTGCTTCGAGTTGATTCGAGACCGTTTGGGCAACAGTGGTCTTCCCGTACCCTGCGGGGGCATGAACCCACATGAACGGCTTTTTGGGTTGTTTCTTGTGACCGTACCAACCGATGATGAGGTCTAGGGCGACTTGGCGAGTCCCAGGATGGCAGGATGGTGGCGGAAAGCGTTCATCTGAGTTGTGCATGGCACCAGTAGCACAGTGCTGGTGCAAATATTGGAGGGCTAGGAGAATTTTGGCATTGAGATTATGCAGGCTTGGAACAGCGAACTTCACGCACCATCGCACACTGAGATGCTGTTGTGAAAAATCAAACTCCCGGTAGAGAAGTTCTTAGCGCCCTGGAAGTATGAAAAAACCGGGGACGAGGTCATGGAGTTGGCGACGGCTGATCGTTCGGTTCGACCATGAACAGCACCGAATTCAATCACATTGCGGCGGCTGTACTTTCGCACACCTTACATTGATATTGGCCCCGATGCCACCTCCCACAGCCAAATGAAGGCGTATCGGACATGCAATGCTTAGATTCAAGTTATCCCTTCCTATTGTACAGCTCGAAGCTGAAATCACTCCAACTTTGTCCATTTCAGCCAACCGTTGAGAACTTGTATGTCGAACTCCACTCAAATGGCCTTTCGGGAGAGTCTACATCATATTTCAAGTTGTTAGCACGACTCATTATCGAGGACGACAGATTCGAAGGAGACTCACAAATCTGATCCACGTCCCACTCTGGTGTGTTGACAGCAGCGATATATCCTTCCTGTTCAACGGCAACAGCAGACCAACGTCCGTACTTCTTTTCAGCACCACCGTGGTGCTTCTTCCTCACGGTGTTCATCCAATAGGAAGAATAGACTTGAACAGCGGGTTGGTTCGTTGAGATTTCAACTCTGAATTGACGGTAAGTTTCAAAATGATAGTATTAGGTCAAAGTGTGTGATGAATCGCCGGGAAACCAAGACTGGGAAAAACCACTCACCTAATTCCAGATTTATCACTCCAAAGGGACGTCCCAACCTTCTCCGACTCGTCTCTATCGTATACCCAAGCATTATCATATCCTTGACACCCTTCACCACAAAGTCCAACCGTCTTATCCCATCTCTCGCCAATCCTCCTCGCTTCTCTGAAATCAAAGGGTGTTCCTTGGACGTCGATAAACTTGCCAGTAGGTATAGCATTACCGTCTACATCTATGACTCTTGACGCATCAACTTGGAGGTGGTGAGTGTCGAGAACAGTGTCGACGCCGGGGTCTTGGAAGGCATCGAGGTTCCTATTATAATGCCCATAGTTATTTTTAGCTGAAGGTCATGAATAGAGCGTTTCGAGAAGGAATAGACGTGCCAGTAAATATGCTGCGTAACCATAATCGGCGTCTTCTCTGTCGCATTCGCTTTTACAACTGTTTTGAGGACTCCCCCATTCTCCACTGTATGAGTAGCATAAACTGTAACAGTCCCAGGCCAATTCTCGTGTCCCTCGTCCACATGCTTGTAGGTTACGCTCGTCCGAGACTTGCTTTCAATCGTCCAATTCCGTCGGTCCCAGCCTATAATGCCGCCGTGCAATGTGACCTTCAAACCCGTAAGTGTGATATTTCAGTGAGCAACAGTTAGCGTTTAATAGTGGTTCGGTAGCTTGCCTGGCCTAGTTCCGACCAATAAGCGTGTGAGCCTGCGGAAAAATATGAAGAAGGAAGCAGAAAAGACGTACCATCACGATCATTAGTAGGGATTTGCCAAACATTCGGAGCAGAAGGTTTAGGGTCCTTCGAAATTGGGATTGAGAACCTGCCTGGATTTTCGGACGAACGGTGAGTACCATTCACCCCTAATTACACGCATAGTAACAACGTACCGTTTTTCAACCGATTAGCATACCTCCCAACAATTGCATTGAACACAGGGTGGTCAGGGTCTGTCCAGAGTCTCTCCTGCGGTCCACAGTTCAGTATTGTATGAGAAATCAGGAAACAAGTTCAAGACGAAAATTTAGTGAAATTGAGGTGTGAACGAAGGAAGATTCTGCTCACAGGATCGTCGTAGCCTAGAACTATATCCCTCGCCTTTCCATGTTTATCTTTGACCCAAAGCTCAGTAAGCGTCGCACCAATCGAAACAAACTTTGCTGTGATGGAGCCATCGGGAGCTTGGAGCTCCGTCACGTCGTATGGCTAATTGTGCGCATGAAATATGTGCAACGTTCAGTCAAAGACAGGATAAGAGAAAGAAGGAAAGCTCACCCAATCCTCCCCCTTCGGAGGCGGCTGAGGAGGGCTCGTAGCGGAAGAAGTGATTCCGGCGAGGAAGCCGAATAAAGAGGTGACAATTGCTCTAAAGACCATCCTTCAATGTTCCCTTCACAGGCTGAAGCACTCAGGTTTGCTTTCAAAAAACCTTTGATGAGTACCTTCACGAAATAATCGACGAAGCAGTAGTCTGGCTACTTACGATTGAAATCGGTATACCAGTGGAAGATACGGAGACGATGACGACGGGTCGACAACCACTATATGTAACACTAGGCCGACCCAGTAGCAAGGGTTGATTAAGTATTGCCGACCGCTTGATTCCAGGAACTTGTCGTGCCACCGTCCAAGGAATCCATCCTCCTTATGTACATACCAAGCCGGTGATGGGTATTATTATGGGAGACGGATGCAGGCCAGAGACGACGACGATGATCATGAGATATCCATATCCGTCAACCTGGAGAAACCTCGTTGCCATCATCCCGATATCCCTTCAGCTTCAACTCAGTTGACTTCCGCGCTAGTGGCTCTGGACTCGGCATTGCCACTCGGAGGATTTTAAGCTCCCTCAGGCTCAGTATATACTTAGATTATATACCTCGAGAGGGTCGAAATAGCGAGCAATACGGACGGTCCAAAAGGTAGGTTGAGAAAAGAAGCATAAGAAGCTTCGAATGACCTTAAATTCCGGGAAATTGACGGTACTAAGCTTCAGTGTACGCACGCATCTTCCTCAACGAATCCACTTCGTTATGTTATGGATGGAGACGGCCTTCCAGCGCTGAGACTCGAGAACTCAGGCCTCAGGCCTAGAGACTTGTTGGAGTCGTTCGGAAAATATTCGGTCTTATTCTGGAGAAGTGTCAAGTAGAGTTGTCCTCGGATCCAATTCGCGATTAGTATGTAGTCAATCGTCAATCGACATCAAGGCACTGAACCAGTACTGTGACGGGTCGGAGGCCGGTGGTCCACATGACCCCTGTAAGAGGAAGGAAATCGAAATGTCAATGAACACAGCCGGAACATTCCAGCCTAATGAACCTGGGGTTGAACGCTGTCAGAGGAAAGTGACGTTCGAGTCTATATTTATATGATATACGATCACCCAACGCGTATAAACCGAATCACCAGTACGGAAAATTCTGGGTCCCCCGCCGACGGACACCCCAGTTCCTTCCAAGCCCAAATTGGGAGAATATACACCGCAACGCCCTGGTCCGGATTGCATAGCTACGCCACTGCTCCTTCTGCCGCTTCTAAAAAGAAAATAAATAGCTCTCCGTGAACTTACAGATTTGCATGATACAGCAAATCGGAATCATGTCGATTCCCTCAATCACGCCCTTGGTCGAAGGGGTGTCATAAACGTAACCAACCACACCTATTTCTCCCAACCTAGCCGTTTTATCCCATCCTCTAGACCTTGTCTTGAATCTGCCCCGAGAAGTAGAATAGAAGGGACCAAAGTCATTTGCCAGGGACCTTTCGAGGCGTAAAGCGGGGTCGCCCCCAGTTGTTGCGTAGTGAAGACCATCCCGAGATGATAGCTGACGGACGCGTTTTAAACACAATTCCACTGGAAAATTCAAGGACTTGAAGTTCGACCAAGTGCTGAAGGCTGGATAAAGCTTACTCGTAGCTTGTTGCTTGGTCTGTAGGATCTACGAGGACGGTCAAGCTCGAGCTCCAAACCAACTCGTCTTGAACGCACTGGAAAGGGACGAATAATTTTTGTGCAGATTCGCATGCGTACTTTCGCATGATTTACTATTGCCGGTGACGCCGTGAAGATGTTGGTGAGGGAGACTATTAAATTGAAGATGATTATATTGAAGAGGGACACGGTCAATCGAGTTCGTCGCTGCGAATGTCATGATCAACGCGGCATTGTCATCGTTGGTTGTCGTTATATGAGAAGATCTATGCAACGAAAGGTTCAGTGCGTTACGGTCGTTTGACGTGAGCGGTTGTAGAAGAGCCGTGAGAGCTGGTCTCGGTGTCACTGGAAAAAGGAGGCATGTATATTACAAAACGTTGTAAATTATCCTAACAGATGATCGCAGGTCGTATCCCAGCTGCATCAAATAGCTTATATGGAAGAACATCCTAGGCCAGGGACTTCTCATCTAATCCATCACTTTTTGAGCCGGCCAAGTCAAGGTTGCTCCGCGTTCCAACCTCTACGATCCCGGCGGGAGAATACTGTCGTGATGAGAGAAATGCAGATTCGGCTGTGCGTTGGTGGGCGAAGTTAATGGGATTGGAAACCGGTGAACCATCACTGTCCTCGGTTGACGGGAACCTCAACCAAGATCGACCAGTGGTAACCCGGAAGATGATCATATGTGGAGACAAGGTCTACGGAGTTCAGTTAGTACTGGTAGCAAGAGCTTATGTTGGTTCTATCGAGGACTTACACAGAATGAATAGAACAGACCACCGATGATACTATATGCTACTACGAGCGCCTGGGCTGCAGTTTGATTCTTCGGGAAGGGCGCTAATTGGAGTGCGGCTGTGATTGGACCCAACAGGGTGAGTGGGACGGCAGATTCAACTAAGATGGCGACCACTCCTGTGTAAAGTCGGGTATCGTGGGACGGAAGCATTTGGGACAAGGTACGCCGAGCGCGGTAAAGGTGGAACGAGATGATCGCCGTTACAAGAACGTTGGTGCAGACTGTTAACATCTGTGTAACAGTAGGTAAGGGGTTGGTCGTTCGGTCCTTGTCGAGGTCTAGGGCGAGCTCGTCTACCATGAAGACGACTGGTGATCCAACCAAAGATGGTGAGCCGAGTCGCACTTGAGTGCTTCAAAAGCTTGGGATGACATACCGAACGCGGACACAGAGGACAGTGCGGGGATAATTGCGACCCATCTGTTACTCGACAGGGCCATGTAGCATCGGTAGACCTGCAATCATCGGAATAGATGAGTACGATCTTGGCTACCTACTCAGTACGATGTGGACTTACCAGTAATGCATCCCCGACGAAAATACCCGCCGCCATCGTAATGGAAGTGAAGTACCGCAACCAGAAGGAGTTCATTTCAGTCACAATCTTATAGAAATCTACACCGGAGGTGGCTCGAAAAAGAATTTGGAAAACTGAAGCCATATCGGCTGACGCAGATATCGATGCGAGGAGCGTGAATACAAAGCTCAGCACAATGTATCTCCTTCGACCTTCTCTCAGCTCCTTTGGAGTTTCCAAGAAAACTGAAAGACCATATAGAGCCATGAATAGGTGGACACCTGCCAGCGGAGACCCATTAACTCTGATACCAGGAAGACGCAAGACAAATGGCACGAGAATTTTGAAAGTATGCACGTACCAATTCCAACCATGGTTATACAAAGGTTGGCATACAGACTGCGAGCACCAACGAGGGACAGCTGCTCGAACGCGTCATTCGAACTATCCGACATAGTTGAGGTACGTCGGGGGCTTTGGGGTTGGCGAGTCTGGGTCAAGGACCGGCAGCAACCCTTAAATGCTAGAAATCCTGTGTGCGCTAAGCTGTAACAGGAATGGTTTGAACGGAACCCTGATTCCCTATGCATCACAGTGAATAAATGCAGATCTTCATTTGTCGAACAGTCGCTTGTTCCGGTGTCAAGTACTTCGGTTCATGAAATGATTGAATGGAGCGCGTTTATATTACCGTTAGCGACATTGTCGTTAACCAGAATTTTGGAAGGGTTTCTGTTAACCAGGCCAGAGTAGGCCTTCAAGCCTCTACGAATGCCATGGATAGCGCAATCTATACTGTTCGTGCGAGCATAGCACAAATTCAGGTCAGCTGAGCGCCGATAGCCAATGTTCTTTCAGATCCCATTTTCAGAGATATTGAACCTCCTGGCTGACGTGGCGCTTCAAGCGAAGGTCCGTTCCCTTTGAATTTCCTGCGCCGCTGCCGGGGACTCCAGGAATAAAATGACGGATATGGAGAGCACGGTTAAAACTATGCAATGAAGGTCCGGGAAGGTTGATCATGATCAAATCCGAAACTGCCGGAGAGAGAACTACGAAGAAAGCTGCGCCTGTGCCAGGAACGCTGCTCGTACGCGATCAGGTCAAAGAAAGGGGGTTATACTCGCCCAAAGGAAACGAAACGAGACCACAGACGTGCGACATCTGCACAGAGCAGAGTGCGAACGGAGCCGGTGGGCAACCGCTATCCATACTTTGTATCATTTCACTGGGCAGTGCTTCACTGCTGGCGAGTCTAGGCCAACATACGCGTGAATATGAACCTACGATTCCATCCACACCGATTCAGTTGACTAGGAAAGGGAACTAGCGCACCATTTGTAGGTCCACGGATAATCATCAATTTGTCGTGTTCCCAGTTCTGTTAAGCACGAGCAGGGATCGTTTTATTTGGACGAAGGCAGGAGATAGGAAATGAAAGTCGGGAAGTGGTGCGTCAGTACTCACAAACGATTCGTAGACGGCATGGCGAGCGCAAAGCAAAAAATTCAGAGGTGCGAAACGTTGCCAGATGTAGGAAGCAGCGCAATGGCAATACACGGGCTCGATGCCTGGGGAGCGGGTTTTGCTGGAACGGCGACCTGTACATCAAACATACCAAGTCATCCTAGACTTCATGATCCGGTCGTACGAACAAGCCTAGTAAGCGCAGCACTGGCGAAGAGGACGAGAAGGGAAGAACTCACTAGGTGATTTCATAATGCATACCTAAATTCTGAAATATCCTTTAAAACCAAACCGCGGACCCGCTGCCGGTGAGTTTTACCGATTTACGTGTGGGTTATGCACCTACGTTCGAAATCGTAAGCATTCCAACTTGATTTGTTAACAAGGAGAATAGGGAAATCAACTCACCATGTCTGGAACGGTTCAGCGGCCTGTCGTTCTTCAAAAGAATGGCACCTCACCCTAGGAATCTCGAGAGAGAACACTTTTTTGGACTGATAGCCGGAGGAACATCAGCCAGTCCGAGGAGACATTTCTTCCTTTGATGCAGGTCTGTCGAAGACTTCATATACAGCTAGACTCAACGCGATCCTCTAGTAAGCTAGTTAGTAGGTCGAAGAGTAGTTCTGCTTGCCAGCGGCCTAGATAGAGGCAAACTAGGTAAGGCAACTTCAACTCGTGTATACGGTGAGTTCGAAAAGAAGATTTGACAAATCAGTCATCGAGACTCACCTTGTAGTTGGTTGTTCTGGAAAAGCGTCGTTATTTTGGTTCCTCGCCTCAGAGTCACAATTCACGACTCAGAAGAATACCAATCAACTAATAGCATTCGATACCGCGTTCATTTGTACAAGGCTCCTACAGTAACATCTCTCGGTCAGCCTCATCTCAATGAAAAAGCGATGATTTTACACACTGGTTAATCTACGTTTCCCATCTTTGAGATGGCAGCGTCGAGCCCAAGGATTAATGCTCCCCAGTCTTGCCCTCCGGCTTCCTAGTTTTAAATAAACCCCTCTTCCTCACTTCTTCAATGATATTCATCATCTCTTGCTTCAAGGCGTCGTCGGTGCGTGTGCGTGTGCGGCCTGGAGGAATGGATTTGTCCAGTCAGTCAAATGCTCAGCGAGTTTCGAGGAGCTTAGAATGAGGGGAAAGCAAAAGAATAGTAGCATAAGGGATAAAGCAATCCGCAATGAACAAAGGAAAACGTGGAATCAAGCGAACGCAACGAAACCAAGCCAACCGCAAAGTAATCTCGCAGAAAGAATGACGAAGAAAGGAAAGGAAAAAAGGTGGAAGAGAGTGCGGAACGCAACGAAACAAAAGAAAAGAAACGAGAGAAACCTACCAACAACCCCCCAGTTCCGCGTACTCGGTATCCTCAACGTCTCACACTCAACCTTCCACCCACACACTCTACTCAACTTGGCCAACCAGATCCTATACACCGAGTACGAGCTCGAGGCGTTTGCATTGTCACCTCCAAGGTTTAGGGAGGCGATGAAAACTTCCTCATTTTCCTCTTCCTCCTTGTCTTCCTGATCTTTCGCTTGGTTCTCCTTTCCCTCTTCTTCTTCTTCCTTGTCCTCGGTCCGTTCGTTAGATAGAGACGAATCGAACATCCTCCCCATCCCCTTCTCAAACTTCCTGTCAAACCCCCATGCACAACACGGTATCGACAAGTACCCACTCGCATCCGTCAGAGTCGCTACGACGGGGACCCAAGGCGTGAGCTCGTCTGCGTGGTTTGCGATTATAAATGCATGGGGTTTGAATATCGATGACGATGACGACGACGAGTCTGCGGCTTTGGAGCCGTCGGTGGAGCCAGAGGAGGAGGGGGAGTCGTTGGGACAGGACACGGGGAAGTCGTTGGAACGGGACGCGGGAGAGGCGTCCGGAGAGGATGCATCCTTGGAATCAGTAAAATCAAAGGAAGAGCATGGAGGAACCGGGGAAGCAGAGCCGGGTTGAGGTGAAGGCGAAGGAGACGCGGCTTCAGGTACAAGATCGAAAGGACTAAACGCGCACACCCTCAGAGCGTCTCTAGACGCCTGAGGATAGTGCTCCCACGAAGTCCTCGCTCGGAGGTCGATCCCTACGCCTTCGTAGCCTTCGGATACGAGGATATGTGTGAGGAGGCCGTTGCCGCATCTACGATCCAGACGAAGAGCCAAGTACGAAGGGGAGAAGGAGGAGAGAGAGGTTGCGTTATCATCGATTGGATGTAAGAGGAAGACGGACGAACGAACGCACCCGAAATCGATAAATCCACCTGGGGGCCTCGGCCACCTCTTCCACGGCTCTGCGTCCCCCTCGCCATCGACGACGGGCGAGCCAGGGCTTGCATACGTATCCTTCCAAAGCAACATCAAGAACGTCGCGATCCCAATATCCTATCAGACAATCAGCGAATCGCTCCTGAAGGCCGAGATGAACACACGCGTACCTCGAAAACATGCTTATAAGGATCCGTAACCTCCTTCCAGCTGCCGACGAGCCCCTTGTGCCTCTCCCTCATGATCAAATACAGATCCTGGTACGCCTCCCGCTTGACCAGGCAATCGTGGATTACGCGTTTTTTTGTAGTTGCCTAGAGCGCCCCAGCCGTAGCGGTGCACGGTCTCGAGGAGCGCGAGGGAGGTACGGTGGAGGCGCGAGTTGAAGGAAGTTGGGGTACCCGGGAGAGGGTGAGCGGATATTTGGAGCTTTGCATTGCTTTCTGTGCCTGGCGGAGGAGGAGAGGTGGTGGGAGTGGGAGTGGGATGAGGAGGTAGAGAGGAAGCAGAGGAAGACGGAGACGAGATGTACTCGAAGAGGATATGGTGCACCGCAGGGTGGTAATACGGTAACGTTCCTCCCGGTTCGACTATCGGCGTTAGAACCAGCGCTGTGGTCACCCCGTCCTCCCGCCCATCCTCTTCACCCTCCCCATCGTGAATAACAGGAGCGGCAGCAGCATAGAAAGTACAGTACTGCTCCAAGGCAGCGTCCCGACCAGGTCTCCTCGGCAAGAGTTTGCGGTGTATACACCTCACAGGCTTCGCCCCTCCCACAGCTCGTGGTACAGACGCAGGGAAGGCATCAGGAGCAGTCCACTCGGAGAGGACTTCGGAGCGCAGGATAAGAGTGGAGTTGTATTCGGGGTGGTGGACTAGGTTGAGTAAGGCGGTTTCGAACTGATCTTATTTGATATAAACGGAGTCGATTAGTATTGGGGTGTATTGCGAAGACGCAGGAAGAGAGAAGGATGAGATGCGTACGACTTCGATTGGAGAATCGGCCGAGCAGCGGACGAGCGGGATCCACTGGCTTTCCTCGTCCAGCTTCGGCTCGGGTGAGGAGGCAGACGGGTCTCCCAGGAATTCGGGTTCGAATTTCGGTTTAGGGGCCTGTGCCATCTTTCTGAGTTTGTGATATAGAACCTATGCCCTCTGCTCGGTAGTAAATCGGGGTGTCTACTCGGTAAGGGAGAGCTGGGGGAGAGACCTCGATCCTGCGGCTCTGCTCGACGCGCAGAATCACACCGCGTGATCAATGTCACGATCTAATCTTATCTCTGTGACAAGAATAGGGTCTAGACCTGACCAATCCAGCGCCACCAAATCTCCTCAATCCAAGAGGTGCGTTTGTAAGGTGGCGTAGATATGCATCGAACGCTAAAGTTTGTATTGAATGCTATCTGATCATCCACAAAGTATTGAGGGTCCAGGTAGTCAAACCTGGTGACCAAGTGAAATGCAAAGAGAGCGAGCTTGTCGGGGAAACTGCTTCCCTTTGCGTTTTTTGAGTTCATGTATCGAATACATTCCATTTATTAGTGAGCAAACCCTCAGGAGTGTGTAGTGGAGCCAATGAGCCGTAGTCCAGGATCCCTATCTTTACGTAGGGATCGCGACTCGGAGTAGTGAGGAGGAGACACGAAAGCAAAGAAGAGCAAACCGTTCGCTGAACGTTCCCGCTGATTATCTTCTATGCAGGGTTCGTCAAACGCACACCCTCCAGCAATATTTAATGTCGCCAGCTCCAAGGTCTGAAGCGACGTCGACTTGAAACCCAAGGCCGCCGGTGTACCACCCTCCGGTGCGGAAAACGTCAAGGCAGGCAGTCATTCTGGTCGCCGCTTATGAGGGTGGGCGACAATGTTCCGAATCGGTGCAGCACACCTTATGGAGACATTAGTGGCGTTTCTGATAGCATTAAGACATCTCCCGAGTTTATAGGACCGCCTTCCAAAAGCAGGTATCGAGGACCCACGAACACCCACGATTAGATGGGCCTCGTGTCGGGTCCAACTTGAAGGGGTAGGGTTTTCGTGCTCGTGGAGAGGGTTGAAATGATTTATACTTTGGATAAGTAAGTCGGTCGGCTCGGAGGCCTGGAATGGAGGTCAAGTTGGTACAGGGAGGTGAAATTGGGTTCGTCTGTAAGCTGATCAAGTCCATCGTCAAATCAAGCTGACTTTGTCGACGTGCGGTGGTTGACTAAACGGGTAATTAGACGCCCATACACCCTTACTCATGATCACCACGACCTCGTAAACTCGTCCAGTCACCGTAGAATGTATTTGAGAGCACCTCCTGGCCGTCGTCGCCGCTGTTGGTCTCGAGCGCGCGCGCCACAGAGGAAAGAAGGCTGATCGATGAATAATCAGGAAGAATCGCGCATGAATGGGCCACGTTTACAGCGATCCCTCGAGCAGGCCTGCTTCGTCATATTCTTCCTTGGATATACCTTTGGATCCCACGACGACACACGCTTGCTCGCTAACGCCCCACGACCTGCAAGCACACCATTACCTCGGCGGAACTCTTTCCCCTCTTTGCAACAAGGGCGGTTGGCCCACGCGAGGCTTAAAAGGAGAGCGGCTTCTCACTCTGTACGTTATCCTCTGCATACTCTCGTCCGTCCATCACCGGCTCCCTTGCGCCCGTCTCGCCTCCTTTATCAGCATCGCTGTCGAATCTGTATTGACACTATCTATAGTAGGACACGGGCGACCCACGCACGCAACCCCCCCCTACCACATCTAGACTCCCCGGCCCCACCATCACCAATAATCGCATTTACACATATCCCCGAAATCGCTATATCACTCCTCCTCTCGCCTCGCCCATCGCAATCTCAATCGCGTAACCACCATCTCACCACCCATCGATAATCACTCATGTGCTTTGGAAGCAAGAGCCAGAAGAACAACTTTAGCGATGGGCCAGCTGGTCAGGCGGCTGAGGATAAGACAAAATCGTCATCCTCAGCCACCGCCGCCGGTGCCGCCAAGGAAAAGGGTTCCGCGAGTAATAGTATAAAGGGCGAGCCTGCTCCTGTTGTTGCATCCACCACTGCTCCCACTCCTGCCTCTCCCAACAACGCTACCGCTGTCGACGATCCCAACGGCGTGACCACTACTACTACCCAAGAAGCCACGATGTCTGGACCCAAGGTTGCCATTGTTATCTACTCGCTGTATGGGCACATCGCCAAGCGTACGTTGTTTCATCTTTGAGTGGTGCTGGGCGAGTGCTGACCATGGACGATAGTCGCTGAGGCCGAGAAGGCGGGTATCGAAAAGGCTGGCGGAAAGGCCGACATCTATCAGTACGTGTCGTCTCTCGCTGTTCGTCCTGCTCGTGCACTTCTCTTTCCCTTCGTCGCTCCCTCACCCTCTTCCCTCCTTCCTCGCCTTCCTTCTTTTCTCTCGCTGTTGTCAGCCTCAACAGTAACTGACCACACCATAACAACCTCTACAGAGTCCCCGAAACCCTCTCTCAAGAAATCCTCACCAAGATGCACGCCCCTCCCAAGCCCGACTANCCCCTTGATCACCGTCGATATCCTCCCTACCTACGACGCCTTCTTGTTCGGTATCCCCACCAGGTACGGGAACTTCCCCGCTCAGTGGAAGGTGCGTTCTATTCCCTCCTTCATCATCAACTTTCACGACGGCTGACATCCTACCCTCTTCTCTTCCCTTCCTCACCTTCCCCTTCTCCCTCCCGCTTCGTTCCTCTCACGTCGTTGGCTTGACCATAGGCTCTCTGGGACGCCACTGGTGCGCTCTGGGCTGGCGGAAAGCTCGCGGGCAAGTACGCTGGCATGTTCACCTCTACCGCCGGTCTTGGTGGTGGACAGGAGTCTACCTTCATGAGCTCGCTCAGCACCTTGACCCACCACGGTATCATCTACGTTCCCCTCGGATACTCGCATGCGTTTGAGCTGCAGAGCAACATCACGGAGGTGCATGGAGGTGAGTTTGCAGCTTGCGTTTTGTGATGGGCGATGTTTTGACCGATGCGGAACGTGTGTGAATAGGTTCTCCTTGGGGAGCGGGTACCCTTGCTGGAGCTGATGGATCCAGGCAGCCTTCGGAGCTCGAGCTCGAGGTTGCGCGCAGGCAGGGTTCGGCGTTCTGGAACATCGTTAGCAAGGTCAACTTCTAGGTGCCTTGACTAGCACGATGGCGCCTTTTGGTCTGTTGGTCTTTCCATTTATCTCCAATGTCCGAGAGCGTACATTCCCTGCTTTTCTGAGACGACCCCTTCTACGTGGCATCTTGTCTTCCTTTTTCTTCTTTTATCTCTTGACATAAGTAAAGTAAATCAATGTACCATGATGAACTCTGTTTGCCTGTTTCATACGTTGCATACATACAAGGACGGAATAGACTCTTTATACGTTGTACTATTTCTTTTTCTCGCGTTTCCAGACTGGATGCCTTGATAAGTCAGTCTCTGAGAACATGTCTAGAGGAGGGAGCGAGTGAGCGAGTCCTCTGAGGGGTGGACGCGCTGAGGTGATAGGGGCTTCAATGCGGCGCGACGCGTTCACGCGTCTGTTGACATGACTGGTGACGTCATCTCTCAATTAGACTTTGGATTGAAAGCCTCAGGTCTCCGCGACAAGCTTTATTGATTTCTTCTTCTGATACATCTTACACATAGAGCTACTGAATAACGGTACTAATGGATCGGTCAGTCCACCGTGGAGAACTTGCACGTCGAGCTAAACTCGAATGGTCTCTCTGGAGAATCTACATGCGTCAAAAAAGGTGAAACGGTCGGTCAGTATTGCGCATTGAAGCAGGACGATAGCCCGAAAGATGAATTTGTCACATACAGATTTGGTCCACACCCCACTCTGGCGTGTTTACTGCGGCGATGTAGCCTTGCTGTTCGAGCGCGATGGCGGACCATCTTCCGTAGCTCTTCTCGGGGCCTCCGTGGTGCGTCTTGCGGACCGCGTTCACCCAGTTGGAGGTGTAGACTTGGACGGCGGGTTGGTTGGAGGTGATGTCGAGTCTTGATTAGTTGGTATTTAAACGGAACGGAACGTTGGTACGTCGTCGTGTCAGGAGCTTTGGACGAGAGAGCAGGCGAACGAGGGAGGAGGGGGAGGGAGGACTGCTCACCGGATACCGGATGCGTCACTCCAGAGGCTCGTCCGGCCCCTCTTCGGGTCGTCGTAGACCCAATCACTATCGTACCCCTGGCACCCTTCGCCACAAAGTGCGGCTGTGGCGTCCCACCTCGCGCCAATTGTTTGAGTTCGTCGGAAATCAAATGCTGTATTCGAGACGTTGATGAATTTGCCTGTGGGGATCATGTTGGAGTCTACGTCTATCACCCTTGAAGACGTAATTTGGAGGCTGTGTGTATCGAGAACCGTTTCGACGGTGGCGTCTTGGAAGGCATCGAGGTTCCTTTTTATTCAAGTATGTCAATCTCGGTGACTGTCACTTGGTATATAGTGCTCCCTGAGAGAGAAGAAAAGAGGAACGTACCAGTTCACATGCTGCGTAACCATGATTGGCGTCTTCTCCGTCGCCGTGGCTTTGACCACCATCTTCAGGACTCCCCCGTTCTCGACGGTATGGGTGGCGTAGGCTGCGACAGTCCCCGGCCAGTTCTCGTGTCCCGCGTCAATGTGCTTGTAGGTGACGCTGGTGCGGGACTTGCGCTCGATCGTCCAGTTGCGGCGGTCCCAGCCTATGATACCGCCGTGGAGAGTTACCTTTTGTTTCCCGGAGATGGAAGGATATAGTTAGAAGCGATGGGCAAGCATAAGCGCTTCGGTAGCGTACCTGACCTGTTTCGAATAGGTTAGAGCAAAAAGACCTGAGGAAGCGAAGGAGCCTAGATGTACGTACCATCATGTTCGTTAGTCGGGATTTGGTACACGTTCGGAGCACCCGGGGTAGGGTTCTTCGAAATCGGAATCGAGAATGTGCCTGTGATGTTCAACCAAAAAAGCGTCAGTGTAATGTACTTTCGGAGTACGAGTAAAGTAGGCTTTTGCTACTACACACGTACCGTTCTTCAACCGATTAGCGTACCTCCCCACAATCCCATTGAAGTAAGGGTGGGCGGGGTCAGTCAACAATTGTTCCTGCCGTGCGGAATGCGATTCAATGTTAGCCAGTTAGTTTTGAAAACCGATTCTCAGATCAGAAATCGAGAGGTCTGCCCGAATTTCGAAACACAAATTAAACAGGTGTGAATTCACTTGACTCACAGGATCGTCATACCCGAGCACTACATCCCTAGCCTTGCCATACTTGTCTTTGACCCAGAGTTCTGTGAGCGTCGCACCAACGGAGACGAACTTTGCTGTGATGGAGCCGTCTGGCGCACGGATTTCTGTCGCGTCGAATGGCTATTACGTGGACGGCGCAAAATAAGACATCAATTCAGCAAATGAGTACTGTGAATGGAGGAAGATAAACTCACCCAATCTTTATTCTGAGGAGGCGGGCTGGGGGCTGCAGCAACACCCGAGGTGAACCTAGCGAGCTGGAAGCTGAGCAGGAAAGTCAAGAATATCTTGTAGATCATCTTGTAGAGAGTGGGTTGAATCAAGGATTTACGATTCCCAAGTGATTCGAGGTGCCCACCGTTCTTTATCTTTATATAACAAGAATGTGGAATAGATGGAGCTCGAGGATGGTCATGCGATAGGCGTAGCGTCGAATACCTGGATAAACTTCGCCATCCCCAATTTCGAAGGCCACACAAGGTACATAATAAGATGTAGCTGGACAGACTTACTAACTGATGTGTGGCATCTCATTGCCACCGAGAAATCACCTTTAGGGTGGGTAAGTACCTGTTGTGTATGCAAATGCAGTCGGTGAGAAGGAGAAGGACGAAGAAGAAGTCGTGGGCACGATGCCATAAAACGAAATTCCATACACATGGGGGCGACGGCGACGGCGACGGACCAATGATATCCTACAAAAGAGCATGTACGACCCAATGCATGAGCGCTCAAATGAGATTGAGGAAAAGAAATTGAGGGAGCTCGAAAGGGAGCCTGATCAATCAAGCGTGAGTATTAGGCGAATTGGACATGCCTGCGACGACCTCCGAGTGCTCCATGAACAGACGTCCATCAACGTATAGAGAAGGTGTCAGCTGTGCTTTCATACCGATTATGGTGGTCCTCGATGTCCTTGCCTGAAAGAATACCATACCATCCCACGACACATCGGAATGGCGCTACCTTTCTTGAGAATGACTATCGGCCGACATGCCTTGGTGATGGAAAGAACGAAAGTGTGATGGTTAAGTCCGTTGCTCTGTGCGCAGGTCAAGCTCCGGGTTGGAGCTCTCTCCATATACATTATAGCTAGCTCTTTGTAGCTTTCCCCGTCGAATCAACTCCTTACATTCTTGCTCCCCCACCGTCGTCCCTCGTTCTTAAGCCTCTTTTCCATCTCCAAAAACCTTGACCGTGACAGAGAGGAGGATGCCCGGCACTTGATTCAGACATTCGTATTCATCGATATCAAGGAATCAGACACCAACACACTGGCACGAAACAGAACCATGTTGTCAAATCACTTTTCGTTTTGGGCGCTATGTAACTATGGCCAATTAGAGGCATTTGAGGTCTCACAACATTGTGGCTCGGGGAAGTTCATAGTAAGCCAATTGGTTTATAAACTGGAGCACATAGAATACAGCCTAACGACAAGATGTCCTAGTTATTCATGTAGTGGAAGCATACTACTCGTCAGAAGACTCGTACGACGCAATTTCCTCCTTAAACATCTCGTTCACATGCTCGCTAAGGGAGTTCTGGGGTGCGGGGGAGAGGAGTCTGTATTTTGAACGTGCCAGATAGGAGTTGCAGGAAGGACAAACTTGGTATTTCATGGGATCTATAGGGAGTTTTTGGCAACTCGTACAGCACAGAGCGTCCAGATGTGTGCGAGGCTGCAATTTGCCGGCGGAGTATATACAATCCAACTGCGTATCACGGACTATGTCAATCGCATTGGGGTCGTTGACCGCTATCAGTCGGAGACAGCTGTAGCAGTTTATAGGGGTGGGGAATGCGACTCTGAGGCACGACGAACAAACCAAAGAGCCCAAAGTGACGTCAAGATCCCTGGAGGGACCATTCCGGTTTTGGATCCAGAGTAAGCCACAGGCTGTTTCTACCCCAAGCTGAGATTTGAGCTCAACCAGAGGTCGAACCGGGTTTTCGCAGACAATTTCATTTAATCCCTCTTGGAGCAGAATCGCGACTCTATACTCTCGAGCTAGAACAACTTTCTCCACTGGATCCAGAGGCAATTTGCAAAGCTCTGAGATGGCACATTTTTTGATCTGCACATTGGGGAGATAAATCAACCGTGCAGGTACCTCCAGACGCGACTCACCGCTTTCATTTGCCACTTAGTTGACAGAGTGAGAACTCCTATCCACTCTTCCTTCGACAGGCCATACGAGCCCGACACCATGTTATGAGGCCTGGATCGATATTTAATAGGCAATCGGTACACTCAGGGCGACAAGTGAGCTCACTCACTCAGGGTATAGAACCTTCATCAAGGCGTTGAAATCCGTAGCCTTACAGCCACCCAATGTAATCGGCCGCTCTTCTTGTCGCCCTTCGACATCAGACCGCTCTGTTCCAGCTGGCAGGTGAAGCATCGCTCGGAGGACCTCTGAATTTTCAGTGAATCTATATTGAGGAGCCTCGAAAACGATCTCCTCGACCTGGCCGTGTTCAGCTGGATATCGGGCGTGCTGCGTCCACCGACGAAGCGCCGATGCACTACCTGCTCATGATACGCACCTTGAAGAAGATCGTGCCACCCCATCGGATAGGTTTAGGACGGCTGATAGTTGCTGTAGCTGTCGCTCCAGGCGTGTTGCGGCTAGACATCGTGATGGTCGTGAAAAAGGAGAAGAATTGGGCGCCTATCTTAATCCATCGATCTCATTGACGTCACGACTCCCGCTCATCCGAGTTTGGACGCGTCTTCTAATGGCAAAATGACAGATATAGTATACAAACACGAGTACATACAACGCAGCGAAAAACTTAATATCCTGGACAAACCACTAAATATTACTGGACTCATAGCCGGCAATTTCGTCGCGGACTTCCCGGCTGATCATGGATTTATGGCCTTGCACCTCGTTCTGCACCCCGATAAGTAGGCAGTTGTACATTTTTCCGGAGTGGTTGATATCCGCATCGAAGGAAGTGCACCGTAAAGCTCCCCAGATGAAATTGGGCCCCATTAATGCAGGCCCATAAATACCATTGATTGTGGTAACCATTTGGGCGGCCCTCCTGATATGTAGAGATCCTCGCCATTATCAATCTGTATTTCCCAAAGGCATCTACCGCAATTGCAGTTATCTGTGTACAACACCGCTCGACAATGTTCACACCTCATGGAGCCTAGGGTGAAGCGCAAATATTTAACCAAAGGTCAATAAAAGACAGCAGAGTGGAAAAGCGAGCGAGCAGAGATTACAGCAAAACCGTTACTTGGGCCAGTCCAAGTAAAACTCCATTTCATTTGTCAGTCAATTTTCCTTACGCCATGAATGTCGCATAGTACAGACGGCCACAAATTGTATTGCAATGATTCTTGTACAACATGCCGTACGTGGAGAAATAATATGAGAGAACGCAGAAAATTGTCACAGCTTAGAGCTTGTCGTAGTACGTATCGAGAGAAGGAATCTCAGGGTTAAGACCCTTGCGAGTACGGATCTTGACCACCAACTCCTCCATCTTGCTGCCCTTGTCGATCGGCGAGCCCCCCATGACCTCCCAGTGGTCGAACACGCTCTGGGGGAACGCCTGCCCAGCAGTATGTGATCGCAGCTCACCGTTGAACCCGAAAGACTCCGCGACAGGGAGGTATGCCTTGATCGTGAACATGGGCGTCCCAGGACGCTGCTCTTCACTGAAGACCTGTCCACGTCGCTTGTTGAGACACGAGTAGACGCCACCAATGGCGCTCTCAGGGCATTGAATCTCGACTTTTCGCACAATAGATTAGAAGAGCCTTGACCGTACACGCCAAATCCAGCTTACCGAGATAGATGGGCTCTTGGAGACCAGGAGTGGCAAGCAAGCAGGCGGCATAAGTTGCACGACGCATGGTGGGAATGATCTGTCCTCCGCCACGATGGATAGCATCAGTGTGGAGCTACAATACCCATTAGTTACCCTGATCATTGCCAAAATTCGTTTCCACTCACAGTAGCATCAAGCACGTTGACACGGATACCACGGACGCTCTCCTCAGCGCAGACACCTTGCTTGGTAGCCCACTGGAAGGCAGCAACGCAATTGTCCTTGATTTCGTTCAAGTACTGAACTCCCTTGGTGACGTCGACCAACAGATTAGGACCAGTGGTGTCGGGACCAAAGCACCAGATCTTGCGAGCATCGGAAACATCCCAGCCATAGTCATCAGCGAGGACACGGGCTCGGAGCTTGAAATCGTCACGCGCGTTGATGGTACCGCCCTCGATAGCCTTGGTGAGTTCGTCATCGAGAGGCAAAGCTTTGACGAAGAGACGATTGTGCTTGTTCTGCGACTTGGAGAGAGCAACAATCGACGACTCGGTCTTGACGGTCTCACGGTAAGGAACGACGGGGTCAGAGATCTTGAGAGGAACACCAGCGTGGTCTTCTTGGAGATCCTACGATAGAGCCTCAGTAAATCACTCATACCAATAATGCAGAACAAACAAACCTTCAAGCAGATTTCCAAGTGCAATTCACCAGCGCCGGCAACAATGTGCTCACCAGTCTCTGCGATCCATGCCTGGACACAAGGGTCGGACTTAGAGAGACGCTTGAGACCTTCAACGAGCTTGGGCAGATCAGAGGCGCTCTTGACCTCGACGGCGACTTGCACGACAGGGGAGACGGAGAATTTCATGACCCTCATGTTGTGGGCGGTTTCTGAGGTGGTGAGGGTACCACTCTTGAGCAAGAACTGATCGATACCGGCGAGCCCAATGATGTTACCAGCAGGGCAATCTTCGATAGATTCGACGTAACGACCCATCATGAGCACAGTTCGCTGGATGGCCTGGACGAAGAGATCGTCCTTCTTTCCGGGGAGGTAATTGGGACCCTGTATACGGACCTTGAGTCCGGATTTGACGGTACCAGAGAAGACACGACCGAAGGCGTAGAATCGTCCCTTATCGGATGTAGGAACCATCTTTGAGACGTAGAGAACGAGGGGACCCTTGGGGTCGCAATCACGGATACCGATGGCGGACTCATCGTCCAAAGGACCCTCGTACAAGGTCTCAACACGGTAGCGCTGAGCGGTGGCGGGGGAGGGAAGGTTGATGACAATCATCTCCAAAAGGGAGTCACCGGCGGGGAGGAAGTGACGCATGATGGTCTTGAGGAGGGCCTTGCCTTCTAGATCACGTTCTTTGGCAGCAAGCTTAATGTCGAGCTTTTCGAGGATAGTAGTGACAGTGTCCTTCTTGAAGTTCATGACAGCGTCGAAGATTTTGAAGATAGGGTCGAGGACGAACGAGTTGAAGGCACGCTCCAATGGCTTGCCGTTGGCATCGGTGCCGTTGGTGGTCCATTTGCGAGTGGCGGGGTTGAAGTAGTTGTCACCCCAGAGCTTGACCATCATCTTTTCTTTGTCGATACCGAACTTCTTCGCGTAGCGACCAGCGAATTGACGGAGAGTGAATCCCCATCCGTGGAGACCTGAACCAAAGGCGACAGTTCCTTTTTCGGGGTAAACCTGGACATCACCAAGAGCAGCGTCGTGGTACGTCGAGATGACGACGTTCACGGTTTCAATGGTACGCATGAAGGATTGGTAGAGGGATTCCTTGTCGACTTGCAATTCAAGGAGGGCACGGTCAACCTTGTTGATGATGACGACGGGCTTGATACGCTCAGTCAAAGCCTGACGCAGCACAGTCTCTGTCTGTACGCAAACACCATCAACACAGTCGACGACGACGAGGGCACCATCGGTGACACGGAGGGCGGCGGTGACTTCGGAAGAGAAATCGACGTGTCCGGGAGAGTCAATCAGGTTGATCAAAAACTCGTGGCCTGGCCGATGATAAGAGACTAGGGTTCGCCATCATCCAGGATCGACGCACCTTCGGTTCTTTGCTTAATGGAGCTAAGTTCTTCCTTATCGACCTCGAAGTACATTGAAATGGCGGTCGATTTGATGGTGATACCTCGCTCCCTCTCGTCGTCACGAGTGTGGGTGAAGCGCGTGTCCTTGGCTGGGGCGATGATACCAGCCTTTGAGACCAAGGAATCGGTAAGGGTGGATTTTCCGTGATCGACTATTGAAGGTGTTGAGCTCGTTACCCACTGGGAAAGAATCTCTACTCACCATGAGCGA
The DNA here is from genome assembly GCA_027579435.1 of Candolleomyces eurysporus. NCBI lineage: Eukaryota > Fungi > Basidiomycota > Agaricomycetes > Agaricales > Psathyrellaceae > Candolleomyces > Candolleomyces eurysporus. The sequence continues at coordinate 70,993 of JANBPK010001482.1, forward strand.
TAACACTCATGTTACGGATGTTGGTCGGGCGGTCCATAAGGGCCCGAACCTGATCTGTAGGACAACGAGCGTTAAGCAAATTTTCGAGATCGAAGTAACCTCGCTAACCGACTGTGAAATTACTGCAGGCCTGCTGTCAGCATCAAGCTCAAGAGGACGATGAAGACGACTTACACCATGTTGTCTCGCTGCTACCAACGCGATGGGGAAGTATGTGCAAAAAACAACTTTGACGATGGAGGGGTTGAGGGAAAGGAAAGTTTCAACTGGTGCCCATTTGTCCTTTAACATCAGGACAGGTCGGAGCCGGGATCACCTGGAAACAGGGGAAGATCCCATAGAGTCAGCTATGTGTCCGGAAGCGCGCGTTTCGCCGAGCCGTCGAGCGCCCGTATCCATTTTATTGTTGGCTTGGACCCGAACTGTAGAATCTCTACGAGACTGGTCTGGATGCTATGTCTAGCCTTGACTCATTGCAATGCAGGTCCATAAAAAGTATAGTATCGAGTCACAAATTTGGAGAATCCGGAAGCGCAAGTCGGAGAACATCAGCAAAAGCCCGCGCCGTGGGTGCCGCGGTGCCTTGAACAGTGAGACACGCCTTCCCCCACTCTCCACGACCCCACAATCAGACGTGACGCACTAGTGACGCATAATGATTCGCGTCTCCGCACAATTGGTTATGTCGGCAACACTTATTTGTGGCACTCAATTACAGCTAATTCACGATCGAGTGGAGCACACAAATGAACATAAGTCCCAAACCTGGGGATTTCAACCGCCACCTCCTTCGCCGTCATAACTTCAAGACCTATGGAAATGGAACAAGTAGATGGTTCCCTCTGGCCATAGCGAAAAGAGGGGAGGTGTTGTTAGTGCTAGAATATAATCACAGCTTGAATTGCTACTTTACAAGATTATGATACCCAATTTCGACCACACATCTAAATTCTAGCGTACGGCGACTTGCATTGGGTTTATTTGGTTGCCCGCGCCACTGCTCCACAGCTAAACAAATATCAAAGGGGGAGCCCGACGCAACCTGGTCTATCGATCATGAATTAGCTGTACACTGCGGCATTGATGCGTTCAGCTCGATCGAACTTGCCGCCATCGTCGGTTCCATTTGCTTATGGTCTATCTGGGTTTCCCGCCCTCTCTGTTTCGTTCGCGTTGGCAATGCTGCCTCAATCCACTCGTCCGTAGGAATCGATCGATTACTCATCAGGGCTTTGCTTGAAGTGTCTTGGGTGTTGTGAAAGAGTACACGAAGGTGCTTATTTCAGCTTCCTTCTTGTCTCATCCCCAGACGTTCCTTTTTAGGACGATTTTTGAGTGTGAGAGTCAATTGATGCGCGATAGGTTGCGCTGACTCTCCAACGATACAAGCTAGTAGCGGTAGCAACGAGTGTGTTACTGGTCCCAGGATTCGTAGCTCGCGATTTCCTCTAAAACATCTTCGACTTTCGCGTCGGATCTAGGCCTCTGGCGGGTAGATGCTATGAGCCTGAAGTTGACAAGCATAGTTCTGATAGCGGAGTGGAACCCGTGCACACCCCCCGCATCTCAAATTTTGGAAGTTCACCTTGAGCTTGGGCCCGACCTTACCGAAGTGGGAGATGTCCTCGGGAGCGTTGACCGAGATCGTCTGACCGCAATGCTGGTAGTATTCCCGAGACAACGGGATACGGGCCTTTTTTTGTCGGCCTTGGCAATCGCATCCTTTCAGGACTTTGGGGTCGATCATGTATACATTCAGCTCTGTTAACAACGCAGCCGCTTGGTACCATCTTAGTCCCAGGTCAATGAGGGTGAGGCTATGAATTAGGTCTCCTCGTACACGACCCATTCGTTGACAATTGGGTCAGTCGACCGTGGAGAACTTGTACGTCGAGCTCCACTCGAATGGTCTCTCTGGGGAATCTACATGCGTCAAACAAACGATTCAAGAGTCAGTCAGTATTGCCCTTTGAAGCGGAACGATAGCGCGCAAGATGAATTTGTCACTTACAGATCTGGTCCACACCCCACTCTGGTGTGTTTACAGCAGCGACGTAGCCTTGCTGTTCGAGCGCAACGGCGGACCATTTTCCGTAGCTCTTCTCAGCGCCTCCGTGGTGCGTCTTGCGGACTGTGTTCATCCAGTTGGAGGTGTAGACTTGGACGGCGGGTTGGTTGGAGGTGATGTCGACTCTGAGCTCAAACGGGTGTCCGAGTGAGACCATTTGATTCGCATAGGAGAGTGAGAGAGGGAGCAAGGGAGCAAGGGAACAAGGAAGGAAGGAAGATGAAGACGACTTACCGGATACCCGATGCATCACTCCAAAGGCTCGTCCGACCGCTCTTCTGGTCGTCGTGGATCCACTCACTATCGTACCCCTGGCATCCTTCCCCGCAAAGTACGGCTGTGGCGTCCCACCTTGCGCCAATCGTTTGAGCTCGTCGGAAATCGAATGCTGTATTTGAGACGTTGATGAATTTGCCTGTGGGTATCATGTTGGAGTCTACGTCTAGCACCCTTGAAGACGTGATCTGGAGGTGGTGTGTATCGAGAACTGTGTCGACGGTGGCGTCTTGGAATGCATCAAGGTTCCTGTTTATTCGATTATGTCAATCTCAGTGACTGTTACTTGATATATTGTGCTCTCTGAGAGAGGGTAAGAGGAACGTACCAGTAAACATGCTGCGTAAGCATAATCGGCGTCTTCTCCGTCGCCGTGGCTCTCACAACCGTCTTCAGGACTCCCCCGTTCTCAACGGTATGAGTAGCGTAGGCTGTGACAGTCCCCGGCCAGTTCTCGTGCCCCGCGTCAATGTGCTTGTAGGTGACGCTAGTGCGGGACTTGCGCTCGATCGTCCAGTTGCGGCGGTCCCAGCCTATGATACCGCCGTGGAGCGTTACCTTTTGATTTTCGGCGGTGGAAGTACATAGTTAGAAGCGGTGGGTAAGCATTAGCGCTTCGGTAGCGTACCTGACCTGTTTCGAATAGCTTAGAACGAAAAGACCTGAGGAAGCGAAAGAGCCTCGATGTACGTACCATTATGTGCGTTAGTCGGGATTTGGAACACGTTCGGAGCACCCGGGGTAGGGTTCCTCGAGATCGGGATTGAGAACGTGCCTGTAATTTTCAGTAAAAAGAAAGTCAGCATAATTTACTTTACGAGTACGAGTTCAGTAGGCTTTTGCTATTACACACGCACCGTTCTTCAACCGATTAGCATACCTCCCCACAATGGCATTGAATACAGGGTGAGCAGGATCAGTCCACAATTGTTTCTGCCGTGCGGAATGCGAGTCAATGTTAGCCAATTAGTTTTGAAAACTCATTGACAGATCAGAAATCGAGGAAGTCTGCCCAAATTTCGAAATACAACTTGAACAGGTGTAGATTCATTCGACTCACAGGATCGTCATACCCGAGCACCACATCCCTAGCCTTGCCATACTTGTCTTTGACCCAGAGTTCTGTAAGCGTCGCACCGATGGAGACGAACTTTGCTGTGATGGAGCCGTCTGGCGCACGGAGTTCTGTCACGTCGAATGGCTATGATAATCGCGTAGATGGCGCGAAATAAGACATCGAATCAGCAAATGAGGACTAAATGAAAGGAGAAAAACTCACCCAATCTTTATTCTGGGGAGGCGGGCTGGGGGCTGCAGCAACACCCGAGGTGAACCTAGCGAGCTGGAAGCTGAGCAACAACGTAAAGAATATCTTGTAGACCATCTTGTAGAGCAGTGGGTTGAACCAAGGATTTACTGTTCCAAAGTGATTCGAGGTTGCCACCGCTTTTTATCTCCTTTATATAATGACTGTGTGGAATAGATGGAGCTCGAGGATGGTCATGCGATAGGCGTAGCGTCGAATACCTGGATAAACTTCGCCATCCCCAATCTCCGAGGCCACACAAGGAGGTACATAATAGGATGTAGCTGAATAGACTTGCCAACTGATGTGTGGCACCTGATTGCCACCGAGGAATCACCTTTAGGGTGGGTAAGTACCTGTTATGTATACATATGCAGTCGGTGAGAAGGAGAAGAAGGACGGAGAAGAAGTCGTGGGCACGATGCCATAAACCGAAATCCCATACACGTGGGGACGAAGGCGATGGACCAATCATTTCCCACAAAAGAGCATGTACCACCTAATACGTGAATTAGGAATGCTCAAATGCGATTGAGGAAAATGAAGTTGAGGGAGCCCGAAAGACAACCTGATCAATCAGGCAAGCAACCTTGAGGTCGGATCCAACTCGCCCGAAGCAGCGTGCTTTCCAGGAGAGTAGACGGGGAATCTCTTTACGTGAGATTGAACGTTCCCAGAAAAACCATATCGGTGTCCTGCGTCTTCCTAGGGATAAGACGACGCCGTCATGCGACCTCTGCGTCATCACAGAGAACAAGATCCGCATTGCGAAGGGTGGTTTCAAGTTTCAATCGTTTCATGACAAATTCGAACTCCATGCCTCGACGTCCCCTTTTATTAGAGAAGATGGGTCTCTTCTTGTCACTCATTTTGCCGTAGTAAGGCCATGCCTACACTGTAATCTGGCGCTTGTTGAGCGCTTGGTTGTCACCGGTCCGCCAAGCCAACTAAGTGCAAATAGGTCCAAATCTGATGTGTCGTCCAATGATCTTCCATAGGTTGAGACCCTGAAACTCTCTCCCCTTTCTGTGACTTCCTCTCTGGCGATACTCTCAAAGGCTGCCCCAAGCTGGAGGATTTATCGGGTACGCATGCTATCGTTGACATTCATACGGTCATGAATGGCTCTTGTCGTCGTGGTCTGCCGTGGCGGACAAAGACAGCATTGAAGCACATCAATGTCATCGGTTTTGGGGCCTAGCATGTCTACACTAGGAAGTGACGGTTATGTATAACATCGCTGCGGGACATTCAACGAGACGATTCTCCACTGAACATGGTTGCTCGTGCCCACCTCCTTGTCCTATTGACGGTCATCCCATTTGCCTTCTCCTCGGTCATTTCCTTTGGATCAAGACTTGAAAGAGCTGACGAGGAGCTCGGATATCTCTGGAAGCATGTGGCAGATCTAGACTCTGCTGTTGACACATTCGATGGAAGCTTTGGACACAGTGCGGTCTGTAACGATCATCTCCGTCCGTAGATTCAACTAATTGGCAAAGCCTCTACTCTCAGGAAATTCAAAGGGCCGCGTCATCTGTGGTGAAAGCGTTCTCCAAGAGCACTTTGGCTATCCGAGTAAGGCTTTATATTCTCCTGCTCCCGTCAGAAAGTTCCAACGCTTCCATGTGTCCCAGGAAGTCGGTCGCATTCGTCGCGCTGACATCGATCATATCTTATCTTTCGTTGAGGAAATTCTGCCAACTCTCAACCATGCACTTGGGAAACTTGGTGCCAAGAAGCGAGAGATTGATGGTGCGTCCAGTCCTCCAAGCTCAACGTTTATCCGAATCTTACTTACCTGCACACACTTTCTTCATTCTCCCTACCTATTGTATCCGTCCATTGTCCATACGAATGCCAGTGGAAGGCACGCCAGTTAAAGATCTAGCCCCTTCCGTGCTCCTGAACGAGCTTCGGGCTTTAAAAACGAAAACGGTCGATTTCGCAGCCGCCTTGATAAGAATATGTCCGGTATGCATGTCTCCCTGATATCATCGAGAGTTTCTTAAGTTGAATTCTTCTTGTCGAAGGATAGGTTGATATGGCTTTTCGATCGTTCACCATTCGAGACCGCACCCGTCGAGCTGTGGACGCCGTTCTCGTCGTTTTTATCATTGGAAATGATTCAGAGTTCCGACGGCCTTCAAGAGGGCATATGTATCGTGCCAAGTAATTGAGCTCTCACTCATAAAATAGGAATCAGGGTGCGTCTCTCGATTATTGAATCATTCTCCTAGTCATGAATCACTAACTGGAGTTGCAAGATAGCTCCTTGAGGCGCGCCACTGGGAAAACGTGGCGGCGATCGCCAAATGAGCCCGAGACGACGGGGATACGGGCCTTTTTTTGTCGGCCTTGGCAATCGTATCCTTTCAGGACTTTGGGGTCGATCATGTATACATTCGGCTCTATTAACACAACGCAGCCGCTTGGTACCATCCTCCTAGTCCCAGGTCAATAAGGGTGAGGCTATGAATTAGGTCTTCTCGTGCACGACCCATTCGTTGACAATTGGCGCTTTTGGCGCCTATGGTTGTCCGAGTCGCCATGACGGGCACTATAGATCACCCCAACGGGCGCCGTACCGTGTACATATTCCCTTGTGCTACGTAACAGCCTGTGCTTCGGCTTACAACCGCCTTAGCCACGCGGACATTCTTTCCCGTTGTTCCTTCCCATCCTTGCTCAGTCGTTCTGCAGCGCAGTGAACATTCTCCTATTTTTCAAAGTCCTTGGCTCTTTCAGACCCGTAGAGCAGCAGTTGGCAGCTCTCTGGCAACCTTCTCCGCTTTCCGACTCTTTCGGCTTCTCTCGATGTCTCATTCCAGGATCCATGTATCCAAGGATTCGTTCCTCTTTCTGGTATTCGATGCAGGTCGTTGCGTATCTCCGGGCTCACCGTTTCACTGGACCCACGTTTGAACCCTTACTCTGCGCGTAAGTATGTCTATCTTCCATATTCCTTGCATGTCATACCATCCCGAGGCCGGGTCACTCGGTGGGAGAAATCTTGGATAAATATCGTAAACGGCTGGGGAACCGTGCGCATAGATCGGGGGAGAGAGTGCGCTCTGTGCATCTTGTCGAGACCAGAATCCAGACGATCTTGGTAATCCTACCCCATCCGTTTCACAGGGGCTTGGACCCGGGCTTTTTGGTTAAATGGGCGGTGGAGTGCGAGCGGCATCGTCTTTGGGTGGTACTTCGTCTCTCCCAGCACCGCTCTTCTCTCCCCTCGTTCCTCCGCTCGACGTTGCCTGCTGGGAAGGCGCCTTCCCGTGGTTCAGAATGGTCAACATCCTCAGTATAGAGGGTATCCTGGAGGGTTTCAGACATGTCGAGGTGACAAAATACACTCAATGTACGCATGCTGTTTTTTCGACCTCGGAAGATGTTTTAACGTCTCGTTCTTTGGCACACACCGTCAGTGTCTGTCACCATTATTATAGTGTACGACCATAGTCAGTCAATGCTGACCTCCCCGGTTTTTGTCTTGCGCTGATAAACGCCGACCTGTAATCAGTCCTGATGTTCGACTCCGAAGTAAGTTGTTCTACGCGCGCAATTTTCATAAAGTTGACGTGGGGCGTAGGTTGAGTTGATCTGGGTACGCGACTCTGGCAGCTCCTAGATAAAGGAAGCTGACATGGAGTTATCTAGAAGGCGCGCTGGTCAACGGGGCGAATATTATACTTCATCGTGCGTACACCGTCCCCATGCATCTTGCATTCCAGCTAAATGTTATTGGCTTTTCTCGTAGATTCGGTACTATACCATGGCCTCCATGTTGTGAGTGGTCTTGTTTAAGTGCAGCGCTCGTTCAATCGCATGCTCAACGAGATTTTCCCTTTGGTAGCGTCAATAATTATGGTAATCTTCCAGGCCGATTCTTCATTTTCTTTTCGCTCTGATCTTGAATTGATCCCAACAGGTTTCTTCAGTAAAGATCTCACAGATTCGGTAACCTTCTCTCTTTCATTAAGCCTATCGCAGCGAAGCTGATCCCCTGATTTTGTAGTTTTGCCAACGCTTCTTTCAATGGCAAGGGTGGACGGGTCTATTATCTTGTGCTATAGCCGAAAGTAAGTGTCACCGGTCTCCCCAAAGTTTCTGTTGGAAACCAATCGGCTCTGCCACCATCTTCCCCCGGTAGTCATTCTGCAAGTGCGGCTTTACGCCATGTATCACAACAACAAAGCCGTCCTCACCTTAATGGTGACCGCATTCATTGCATCGATCACTACGTCTGGGTATATCATCGGACGGGTGTTGCGGGATATCACTGGTAAGTCAGGGGNTTTTTTCTTCGATTGTCTCCCACATCGACTAATGTCACCGACCCGATTACCATCCAGCGAGAGCGGTGTCAGTTCCCACTGGCAAATTTTGCTTCCCCATCGGCGTGTGGGACAAATTCTACCTCTTCTGGGCACCCATGCTTTTCTTCGAGTGCCTGCTGTGCGCTTTAGCGTTGAGTCGAGGCATCCAAGCCTTCATCGTTGACCGCTCGCAATTCCGCAACGGTCGGAATCTCATCAGAGTCCTTCTTCGGGATTCCGTACTGTACTTCCTAGTGTTCGTCCACTTTCAAAATAGTCTCGCGTGCTCGGGCTAACGGAGCTCCATTCCCGCAGGATGTGCGCCACCTATTTGACCTGTCTCCTCGTCTGGCTTCTCGCTCCGGTACGTAGAACATTCTGGCCTGGCTTCCTTCAATTATGTGCTGATCTCCGCTCCGGGATTAATCCGTCCACTCTTCCTACACATTCAGCTTACTTTACTGGAAGTACCCGTCACCTTCTCGGTGGGCCTGTCGTGTGCGCTCGGCACCCGACTCATCCTCAATGTCAGAGAAATGAGGAACGAGATCTTTGCGACGTCCCACAACCAGACAGTGCCATACAGCAGTCAGCAACATCTGTATACCAACAAGTCGCAATCCCAGTTGGCTACTGGAACACTGTCACAATTTGAAATGGACCAACTTCGCAGTATGCGAGCTGATCCTTGGATCCAAGGAAAATCTATGTATTGAACGCACGGACCATTACTGTCATTTTTATCAGTCCTGAGGAAACTCATACTCTCTTTTTCTCTGTAGACTATACTGTATTCTCTTTGTATTCTTATCCAAATACATCGTCTAACTGCCGGGAACTATTAGAAATGTCACCTCGAAGCAACAAAGACCCGATTTTAACTTCTATATACTGTCCACGCCGCTTTATTTCTTACTCGGCAAAGGTTTCTCGATGATGAATAACGAAGAGATGAAGCACAATATCGCAATGCCTACGCTGAACCAGAAAGCAGACTGGATAGCCGTCTCGTATGAGCTCCGGACGATAGCTCTCGTTGTAGGGTCAAGCTTCTCCAAATAGCCAAGAGATTCGCGAACGCGTCGCACGATCTATTAAATGGACCTGAGTTAGAGAACACAAGGGTGACGGGTGAATCACGAACCTCCTCCACATCTTGACCCGATAGCCGCTTAATCAAAGTAGAGCGGAGTGACATTTGAACGATCGTACTGCCCATCGAGATACCGACTACGGAACCAAGGGATCTGAACAAATATGAGACTACAGAGCGACAGCGTCAGTTGGAGAAAGAGCTAGCAAGGCTTGACACTCACCAGCCGTAGCAATCGCTTGGTCCTCTGGACCAGCATTTGCAATGAGGGATATAAGACTCGTCGTGACTCCAGTACCTAAACCGGGGTTAGATCTCGATGTGATTACAAAGACAAATACGGGAATGCGTACCATTACCGGTGCTAGAAATCAAGAGACCTACACGAGCACAATTAGTTAAGTGGCCGGGATAAGAGGGAAGGGACTCACCGAGGGCAATGCCGATCGTTGAAGTGATCACTACACCAGCGGACAGGGTTATGGACAGTGTGCCAATCAAAAGAAGGAGGTACGCAAACACGGTCAGCTTGTAATACTTTCCAGTCGCCTGCATGATCAGACCGCCACCAAGGGACCCTGAGACAGAGCCAAGCACAGCCAGGAGGAGCCAAACGCTCGTCTCCGAAGCCGACTTTCCATGCACCGCTTGCAAATACAAAGGCACGTAGAACAGGACGGCGAATGCAGAGGCGATACCAAAGAAGTTGACCAGGTAGCTGGCAATCAACGCTCTGTTAACGACAATGCGTTTTGGTGCGAAGGGTTCTCTTGCCCACTCCAGTTCCACGAAGACGAATACCGAGGCGAAGAAAATGAACGCGATGAGGGAGTATCGTGCCACGCTGTCGTGCCAACCGAGGTTGCCCCCTCGATCGAGGCCGACTAGAAGCAGAAAGATAGTGGTGACAAGCGTCAGGGCGCCCAAAAAATCAACGCGTCGGAGTTTGGTGTAGAAATCTTCGGTGTCCCTGGCAGGAAGACGGAGAGATACTGAAACAGCGCCGAAGGCGAAGAACGCGAGGGGGACCTGAAGGAAGAACGCCCTTCATCTAGAGTTAGATACGCAAATGGGAGACAGAGATGAACACGCACCATCTCCAGCCAACGGTATCCGCCAGGTAGCCACCGAGAGACGCGCCGGTGGCGTTACCAGATGCCCAAATGATATTCAAGACCCCTTGCCAGGTTCCTCGCGAGCGGAGAGGTACCACATCAGAGACGATGATACTGACGAGACTGTGTCCCTGAAGTCAGATAAGATATAATTTACCAATAATAATGTGCGTACGTCTGCATTCCACCACCACCGATTCCAGCCAAAGCTCTGCTTGCTATAAGCTCGTTCATGTTGCGAGAGAGACCACAGAGGAGAGTTCCAATTGCGAAGACGATATATGAGAACAAGAGGCAGCCTTTGCGCCCAAATATATCGCTGAGCTTCCCGTATAGAGGTCTGCGTAGCGTACATAAGCTAGGGCTCATTCACGAGTGATGCAATACGTACTGGAAGCTGGCCAAAGTAAGGAGATACGCAGTTGCAATCCAGCTGGTATTGTGAAGCTGATTCAGCTCACTTCCAATAGCAGCATACGCTACAGGTGGTGATGTGAGTAAGAGGCAACTTTGGAGGCCAACACAACTGACATGAAACGACGATAGTCCCGTCCATCGCGCAGAGGAATATCCCAATTGCCATGGGTATAACCTGGTTTCCAAAGCCGCTCAAATTCACGCAGGATCCATGACAGAACATTCCTGAAGACTCACCACCGTAAAATGGGACTTCTGATCAGGCTCTTGCTGCTCAACGTCCGCGCCTTGCCCCGCAGGCACCTCCTCGATGCCATGACTCCCGCTGCCGTTGGTTGCTGTTCTTGTATCGGTTCCATACTTGATGGTAGTCGACGACGAGCGACTTTCCGGACGCAGCAGAGCCGTAGTCTCCTCCGCCATCTTGTCGGTGGTGGTGGTGGTAGTGGTTGAATGTGGGTGATGGAGGATGGGCGTTCACGCAAGCCGAAAAACGTGGTAGCCATGTTTATCCCCATTCGATCGCCCTCCATCAATCCCGATTCGCGACTCAAAACGCGACCGCGTCATGTAAAATAGGGGCCCGTTACCGAGACGTGTTCCAGGAGAATGCTTGGAACAAAGTTAGAATCCAGAAAGACATGCAATTGCTGAGTATAATTTACAAATGAGGTTTCGACGAAAGGTAGAGTCCATTATAAAACTTTAAAAGGTAAGTCGTGAGGCACATCCACGTCCGAATCGTCGTCAAGCGGCGATTCCAAAAGCTCAGGATCAGGTTCCTGTGCAACAGGCCGCGGCGCAATATGCACAGGTTGCCAATCGATTGGACGCTGGTTCATCTCGAATTGTGTGAGAGTTCCATGGTTCCCAAAGCTCACTGTCCCCGCCTGGTCGTAGTAATAATCCATAATATCCGATTCCGTCGCGGGACCAATGCCTTTCGACCTCTGGTTGTTAGTAGGAATTTTGGATAGTTCGAGATCCCGGTTAATTTCCCGGACGTTAAGGATGATCCTGTTGGCGAGGACACAGGACATGGCGACGGAGAAACCGATAGGGACTTCTAATAGCGAAGTCTTCGTACTCCACGTCAGATGACGGAAACGGGGCGGAATCAGGAGAAAACGGCGACATACCGGACCCACAATCCACACTAATAGACACGTCATGTAGGTCGCGCAAATCCTAAACAGAACACGTCAGTACAATTGATGCAGGTCTCAGCGCTGAAGAGAACGCACACCAGGAAGTATAGCACGGAGTCGCGTAGGAGGATCCGGACGAGGTGTCGACCAGCACGAAACAGGGAACCATCGGTAACGAAGGCTTGGAAGCCCCTAATCAGCGCCAACGTACATAGCAGACATTCGAATGCCAGCATGGGGATCCAGAAGGTATAAAATTTGTCCGAGACCCCCGTCGGCACGCAAAACGTTCCATGTGGGATGTTGACAGATTTCGCTGACGATTCATCATTAGATGGCGAAGGAAGTGTTTGGTTGAGGGCGATTATCTCCTCACCTGATATCTGGGCAAGCACCGAATGCATGATCCACCCAGATGTGGCAGTTGAAGCCAGGAACGAGATGACCATTACGGCGAGAACGATTTTGTTGAGTGAATACATGGCGTATAAGCGCATTTGGAGAATGACTGTCGGCCTTGTCAGTGCCTCCAGACTCTGCGATGATTAATGGGACGTACTTTCTGCCAACATGCAAGCAATAAGCCCTGTCCATCCCTGCCACTGAAAGAAACGATAACAAAACTGCAGCGGAGCTTGAGCTTTACTGGATGATGGACGCTAAGAAGAACACTGACTGAAGGTGTGAGAGTTGGACTAAAAAATCCTACACCGGTCGTAAGCACAGAGGAGACGCTGAATGCATGAAGCTGTGCTCACCGTAGTTGTTGAAACTGCCATGGCAATAGCGAATATTCCGTCAGCCACCAAAGCTACACCAGAGCTTCATTCCATAACGCACGCTACGGAAGCAAGTGAATAATATCGATTCTTGGGGTTCAAGTAAGCAACCGTTGCTCTGTAATTGGCGTCTCGTGCGACTTACAATGAGAAACAACGTCTTTCCCATCGACCATGATGCTTTCTGTCAAGAACGGGTCAGCTTGGCCTTCCCAGCAAACGACTCAACTGCAGGTGCTTACCCAGATCAAATCAACCTATCCATCCGCCACAATTGCTACCATCAGGAGATAAGCCTTGGATGAGATGATTCGTATGCCGTACCTCTTCCTCAAAAGTGAGCACTATTGAACATCGTGAGCAACAGTTGCAGCAGTTCAACAATCTTACTCACGATGATCATAGACGATGACACAGGTACAGGCCACTATAACACCGCACAGTTAGCACAAGACACGAATTCAGATCCAAGACGCGACGTACATTGAGTGTATCGTGTCACCTCTATATGGTACAACCCCTGCAGTAGTGTTTGAAGGAACGGCGCTGGTGACATTCTGGCAGCTCAGAAGGATTTAAAAGTCGTGAAAAGATGAGGAACAGGCTCGAAAGCCTGCGAAAGAAGGCGGAGGCGAAGGAGCGAAGACGAAGGAGCGTGAAAGAAAGGAACCATCCAGAGGGAAGCGTGTCTATTCCCATGTCGGAGACTTATATAAAGAGACGTGGGCGCGCCGGCTTTAGTGTGCCACCATTCCATGGCTACTTAGATAGCTGATGTTGAGGTAAACTTGGGGACGAACTAAGAGCGGGCGAAGATTTCGGCACTCTCATGGTGATATCAATAGAAATCTCGAACAAGGTGAGATTCGGATCTGAGCGTCGAGAGACGTTAGACGTTTTGTGGAATGGAGAGTGTGTCAACTAACGAACCTCACTCCCTGGTTCCCTTGGCTGCCAATGGTCAACGAGGCGCTCGTGGCTGCATCAATGTCTCGGTTAGGCAGAAAGGCTGGGTTGGTTCGGGGATGAAGGGGAAACTGGGAAGAGTTGAGTCACGCCCAGACCCTTCCGGTGGGCGACGTCGGACGTGTCGATGACCATTCAGAAAAGGCACGACAACTCTTTTGAGCGAACAATGAATGCTTGATAAAGTAAAATGCACGGCCTGTGTGGGATCCGTAGCTGTGGTAGTCCCGAATCGCCCCAAAGGCTCGTCTGGTGGTTCCTATTCAGTGGGTGGCTGATAGTCGTTGTTTTACTCATTTCAGACTGAGCCTTCCCTCACTCGCCATCCCCATAGACCCTAAGCCAACCGCCGCTTGGAACCATGGACATGGGATGCATGACCCCATCAATGGGCTTCTGAACAAACATCCCATCAGCTATTATCTTTGCGTTGGTTATGCGTAGAACGAACCTTTCATCCCAAGTCTTCTCCAGTCAGTCAATCGAAGCCACCGCATCGCGCCCCTCCCATGCTATCACCGAACGACTGAGATCGACAGAGCTCAGTGTGGTGGCACGGTTCTCTGGAATCATCGGTGGCATTCACCGTTGGTGACTCATGGCGTTGTCAGATGTCTATCCAGTTTCCCAGCAATAGAAAAAACACTTGAGCCAATGCTTGAGAGGGTTAGAACCATGGTGAGGGGATTGACAATGATTGACGTTGCGCCTGTGTGACGAAAGTTTGGCAGCATCGTTGAATCCAAATATCATTGCCGCGTTTCATCGCAAACTCCGACGAGCGAGTTCCTTCTTAGCCAAGATATGGACTCGAAGTCTTTGCAGCATTGGGAGTAAACTTGTAGAGCTAACATACACAAAATTCATGGCCCAGGCTAAAAATGAAAATCCAAAAATTAGCAGTATGAACCAATGGCTGGAGTGACTAATATGACCAATAAATTAATTGCCATTCACAGTGCAGTACACAATTATGACTACCTCCATAGTCGGAGAGGAAGCACATTCTACAACCTACTCAGAGGCTTAGACAGACTCATAGCCTAATGAACCTAGGGAAAAGCTATTGTCACAATCATGTGCCCATTTCATATAGATAGGATGGTCCCTCACTTGTAGCTCCTTTACACTTAGTGAAAGTGGGCCGATGCACTGCACGGCACATGTCTAAGGCATTTTGACTCATTTTTCATTTATTTTTCACAGTACATATTGATGTCTGGGATATATGGAATCCTATTTGTTGAAAACAGTGAGTAATGTTACAATGAACCATGCCTTTCACTTGATCATAAAACTGCTGCAACTTACTTGTTCTTGTATCAATCCAGGGACCACAATAAGACTGGGAAGCCAGAAGACAAAGACAGAGGAAGGGAAGAAAGAAGACAGAGGAGGACAAGGAGGAACAAGCATGAAGATGGCAAGTCTTGGTTGCATTGCCTTGGCAAGAGCCCATTGCCAGAAGAGAAATGGTGAGAGTGAGAGAATGGTAAGTAGCGGCCAGAATGATGCACACCAGCCATGTAATGTCTTGGTGCGCAGTGGGGGTACAATGTACCCAAGTCAAAATGCCTTGGAACTTGATATTATCCTACACCCATGCCTTTTTGTTTCTTGTCCTTGATTCCTCTCCCCATCTTGTGTCGTCTCTGACAGAATATTGAGCATAAAAAAATTTGACTGATTCCCTGTTCCACTACTCTCATATTCCCCTCATGCACATGTTACCTTTTTCCTCTTCCCACTACTTACATATTGACCCTATCACCTTTTTTGTCTGACCATCATGTATTTATCTACTGTTTTAAGGAAGCAGAGCTGGTCAATTGTATTTTGTCACTAAAAAGGATGAAGATAACAGATAATGTGGGAGCTGGTGTGGAGAATGCACACCATGTATACATTCACTCATGGTTTATTCTCAGGAATAGGAACAACTATCTTGATCCTCATGAATTTGGCTGGTCACTTGGCTCATCTTTAGGTGTAAAAGTAGTCTGCCTACCTTCTGTGTCAATGGCTAGCTTTCCCATTGGCTCACTCCCCCTCCTTTTGTTTCCCCTTTATTTCATACTCTGTGAATTTATTGTATCTATTTCTTGCCACTATTTGAAGATCAGCCTGGTCATCCCTAGGTCAATCACTTGTGTAGATTGGTGGTTCTCACCCACCATTTCTATCTGTTTTTCACTGGAATTCTGCCTGCCTTTGTTTTTCACAACAATTGCCTCTCTCATCCAAAATATGTATAAAAATGACATCTCTCNTTTTTTCTGTCTCTCTGCTATTCTTGTTTTTGTGTGTGTTTTCAGGTAAGAGACCTCAGACCTTTATGAGGTTTTGTTAGTATAAACAGTACATACCAGTATGGCAACCTTATTGGTCAATCAACAATCTTCTATTCTACACACAAACTGGATATTTGAATGGATCAAACTTCTCTGAGATGTACACAGTAATATCCTTGCTTAAATTGCTTGACATAAACACATACAAAATTTAAAGACTGACAAGGTAATATGAAATAAATGTTGCATATACAAGTAGTTGAGAGAGGTGATGGTATCAATGATATGTAGAGCATAAATCTAAGATATTAATCATAATCCTTCAACCTTTCAGAAACATCAAGAATATAGACCCTGCCATTTCTACACCCAACAGCTGCAAGTGTAAATGTAGAGTCAAAAGATACTCTAGTAACAGGCCAGCTTGAAGGAAACCAGCAAATTGGAATGGCAGCTGTTGACAAAGGTTGGCCAGTGAGTTCGACTTCAACCAATCCAGAAACAGAAGGGGTGTGTTTTCTGAGATGTGCATAGAATTTTGGAAGGCCTGTGAGAATGCTGCAGAAAGATTCACCCTGAGAAGTGGCAAGAAGGGTTCCTGCTTGGCTGTCCCAAAAGCACACTGTGTTATCATATGATCCAGATGCCAGCCTTTTCCCATCAGGTAAGAAGGCAAGATTGTCTACCCCAGAAATATGGCCTTCAAGAATGGCAAGAAGGGTTCCTGCTTGGGTATCCCACAGATGCACCACTGTGCTGTGATCTGATGCAGATGCCAGCCTTTGCCCATCAGGTGAGAAGGCAACACTATTTGCACCAGAAGAATGGCCTTCAAGAGTG